>JAPQNM010000030.1:1463079-1468079 GCA_029783475.1 Metacarcinus magister | reverse complement strand
CGACGAGGCAAGGCTCTGGGCACGCGGGCACCACTAGGCTCCACCCACCGCCCACCCTGGCGCCCCGCCCCTCCCGCCCTCACGCCCTCCCCACCCCCACGCCTCACACCCGCCGGAAAACCCTGTCCGGGACTGACTGAGAGGGGGAGGGGACGCTGGCCCACGCCGCCGTGGCCACTAGACACCAGGGTAACGTTGTGTTGACTCCGCCCCGCCTGGCCCCGCCCGCCTGACCGGCCCGGAGGTATATTAGCGCCCCGCCGCCCGCCGCTGGTCAGTGTCACAGGCAAGATGACGATAATGCACATGCCGCGGTGGGTGTGCGAGGCGCTGCAACAACACATCTCCCTCGCGCTGGTGTTCTTGACGGTGACCCTCGGCACTAGATACTTCCTGCACCCAAGAAACAACAAACTCCCGCCCGGACCCTGGGGCTTCCCTGTGCTTGGCTACCTGCCCTTCCTCTCCAAGGATATCCTAAAGACGCTCCTCGGCCTATCAAGTCGTTTTGGATCCATCTACCGCCTCAGCTTCGGCACCAAGAGCTTCGTGGTGCTGGCTGACCCCGACGTCATCCGAGACGCCTTCAGGAGGGAAGAGTTCCATTCAAGACCCTCAGGGGCACTCTACGACATCTTCGAAGGATACGGTGAGTGCATGTAGTACACACACACACACACACACACACACACACACACACACACACACACACACACACACACACACACACACAGGAAGCACTCTTGTTGCGTTGTTAGTGAGTGATGAAGACGTACCTTGAGGTTCGTACCCACACAAGGGCACCTCAGCTACACATGTGCAGGCTGACACACACACACACACACACACATACACACACACACACACACACACACACATACACACACACACACACACACACACACACACACACACACACACACACATACATGCAAACACATACACACACACACACACACACACACACATACACACACACGCACACACATACATGCAAACACATACACACACACACACACACACACACACACACACACACACACACACACACACACACACACACACACACACACACACACACACACACACACACACACACACACACACACACACACACCTATAGATGCAAACACATACACACACACACACACACACACACACACACACACACACACACACACACACACACACACACTTAGAAGTAATAGTAATAGTAGAATAGTAACAGTGCCAGTGCTAGTGATAGTAGTAGTAGTAGTAATGGTGATGGTGGTGGTGGTGGAGGTATAGGTAGTGGTGGTGGTGGTGGTGGTGGTGGAGGTAGAGGTGGTGCCCTTACACAAGTGTGGTGAAAGTCTGAAACTAAACAGACACCAGCAACTTAAAAGTGAGAGTGACCTTCACCGTTTCTTTGCACTCTTACACCGCCACCACACACTACTCGACTACCCTCACCACGCCCTCTGATCCTCCAGGGGGTGATCTACGGGCCGCGGGAGGGGTAGACACGCCCATACAAACACCACCAGACCTAGTAAACCCTTTAACAACCCTTCATAGCAAGGATAAAGTGATTAGTGAAAGGTTAACCTAAACACCAAAGTTAGCTAAGTAGATCAACAACATATTAAACGTATAAACTTGAACTCTTGAGGTCATGTAAATCTAACCTCACTGGCACCCGTCCCTGCCTCCTACCCTCCTACCCTCCTACCCTCCCTGCCTCACCTGGGACTCCCCGTGATGTTACAAGGGCGTAGGAACGTTTAGGGAAAGGAGAAGGGTTAGAAGAAGGGATAGAGTAGAAAGAGAGCGAGGATAGGGCTTAGAGACGGAGGGAAGAATAGGGAAGTGCAGAATTGAGGACAAGGACGAGGAGAGGGACGAAAATAGATGAGGGAGAGGGAGTGAGATATAGGGAAGGAGGACAAGGAGGAAGAGGACATGATAGAAACAACAGTGACATACAGAGAGAGAGAAAAAAACGAGAGAGAGAGAGAGAGAGAGAGAGAGAGAGAGAGAGAGAGAGAGAGAGAGAGAGAGAGAGAGAGAGAGAGAGAGAGAGAGAGAGAGAGAGAGAGAGTCTACACTACACACACAAACAAACAAGAGATACAGAGATATACGTAGTACCCCTAAATATACATCTATATTTAATTCTTTCTATTTTATCTTTCTTTCTTTCTTTCTTTCTTGTTGACTGTTACATCCTTACATCCTTTTTGTGTGCACTGGGTCTGACTGGTATCCTTCTCTCCCCCCCCCCTCACCCCCACAGGACTCCTTAACACCTCAGGATGGATATGGAAGGATCAGAGACGGTTCCTACATGAAAGATTGCGAGCGCTGGGTATGAAGACAGCTGGGCCAGGCAGGGAACAGCTGGAAATTCGTATTATGGTGAGTTGAAGTAATGTATTTATTTATTTATTTTTATTATTATTATTATTATTATTTTTTTTCTTCTCTCTCTCTCTCTCTCTCTCCTCTCTCTCTCTCTCTCTCTCTCTCTCTCTCTCTCTCTCTCTCTCTCTCTCTCTCTCTCTCTCTATGGAATGAAGGGCGTTAAACTTGCTACCAACATGTTCCATTAACCTTTCGTTCCTCCTCCTCCTCTGCCTCCTCCTCCTCCTCCTCCTCCTCCTCCTCCTCCTCCTCTTCCTTCGTACATGCATCTTATTGCTATGTATACGCCATGCTTTGTTGCTGTCTTCATTCTTCTTCTTTTTCTTCTTCTTTTTCCTCTTCTTTTTCTTCTTCTTTTTATTTATTATCACTATTTTTTTCTATTACTTATCCTCACCTGTTCATATATCTTCCATTTTCTCTCTTAATCTATTTTCCTTTTTTTTTCTTCTTCCCAATTCTCTTTTTTTTTATTAATATTTATTTTTTCCTTCTCTTCCATTCACTTATCAACTCCTAACAATTTATTCCCTTCACCCTTCACCACTCTCTCTCTCTCTCCCTCCCTCCCTCCCTCCCTCCCTCCTTCCCTCCCTCTCTCCTGACCTTACTGCAGCTAGCATGACCCCACCTTTATTGTTTACATCAAAAACTTTCCCCCTAACCCCCTCCTCCCTCCCTAACACTCCCTTTCTCCCTTTACATTCAATCCCTTTACAGTTGTTTTTCTTCTCTCCTCCCAACAGAGTGAGGTGAAGTGTCTCCTACATTGTCTGGCCTCAGGGAAGGGGAAGGCGATGGAGGTTGGAGAGCTGCTATGTAACGCCTCAACCAATGTGATCTGCACGTTGCTAATGTCCGTACGGTTCCGGCCCAACAACCCCCATTTCATCCGGTTTATGGAGCTCTACGATGAAGGGTTTAAGCTCTTCCTCAAGTGTGACATCGCCAGCTACATCCCAGTGTGTCGTTACATTCCGTCCGTCAATGAAAACTTCCAAAAACTCCTTCAAAGTAGAGAGGAGTCCTGCGAGATGATCCGAAGTATTATCAAGCAACGCAGAGAGACCTTCGACCCTAACTACACCGGGGATATATTGGACAGTTACCTGCTTGAGGAACACCAGGCGAGGGAGGAAGGGCGGGTGCTGTATGACGGGAAAGACTTTGGTGAGTGTTAATGTGTTGTTGTGATGTTGTGTGTGGTGTGTGTGTGTGTGGTGTGGTGTGTGTGTGTGTGTGTGTGTGTGTGTGTGTTTTATATGTATATGGAATGATTATAGACCTTAGAATACACTCTCATACCCTCATAATCTTCAGAATACACCTCTTGTTCCCCTCATAACACCACTCCACTCCCCTCACAACCCCCAAAATACACTTATATATCCCTCACAACCTCAAAAATACACCTACAACCCCTCACCACCCCATAAAACACACTTCACAACCCCAAAACTACACTTACAACCCTTCACCACCCCAGAAACATACATCTCAAAACCTTAGAAACACATTTATAACCCCTTACAACCCCAAAATTACACGTTTTCTCCTCTCTAAACCTAAAAAATAACCCCCCTTTTCTCCCCTCTTCCACAGACCGTCAGCTGGTTCAAGTAATGTCAGACATGTTCAGCGCTGGAGAGGAGACAGTTAAGACCTGCCTGCTGTGGGGTCTTGTGTACCTCCTGCGTCACCCTGAGGTCATGGTGAGGGTGCAGGAGGAGCTAGACGCTGTGGTAGGAAGGTCACGCATGCCCTCCCTCGATGACCAACCTCACCTCCCTTACACTGAGGCTACACTGTGTGAAATCCTCCGTCGGTCTACAGTAGTTCCCTTGGGCACCTTCCACGCAACTAGCCGTAATACCACACTAGGAGGGTATACTATTCCTGAAGGTACCACGGTTATTCCACTACTCTACGCTTGCCATATGGACCCTAAGCTGTGGGAGAACCCTGAGAATTTCGACCCAAGGAGGTTTATCGACTCAGAAGGAGGTGTGAAGAAGCCCAAGCAGTTCATTCCTTTTGGTACCGGGAGGAGGATGTGTCTGGGGAATGTGTTAGCGAGGAGTGAGCTGTTCCTGTTCTTCACGTCCATCCTCCACGTGTTTGATCTAGCGCAGCCTGAAGGGGAGCCGCTGCCTAGCATGGAGGGGGAGCTTAGCACGACTTACACGCCCAAACGCTTCAAGGTAAGACGAGAACCATGATTTACCCAGATAGATTTACCTGAGATTAATGGATTTTTGGCTATATACCTTTCTCTTTTTATCTCTCCTCATCTCTCTACCTCTCTTTCTCTCCTCTTATCTTTCTCTCTGGATTTACTAACAACACCCTTGTTTTCTCTCTCCCTCAGGTCAGCTTCATTCCAAGAGAAACGTCAGCTTGTGGTAATGCGAATGCCCGTCCTTATGAATTCCGCGCAGCTGGTCTCTAAGTCTTCACCAAGCGCCCCTGCCACGCCCCTACACCCCTGGAGGCACAGTAGGCGGCAGGGGCAGCTGAGGGGCGTCTAAGGGAGTTGTCTGTTCCCTGATCGTGCCCCTCAGTAAGACGTTTTACCAAAGAGACTTCCGGTCGTA
>JAPQNM010000030.1:1435579-1453079 GCA_029783475.1 Metacarcinus magister | reverse complement strand
TGCCTTTGTCTGTCTGTCTGTGTATGTCTGTGTGTGTGTGTGTATGTATATTTGTATGTATGTATATAAGTACAAATTTTAGTAGTAGTAGTAGTAGTATAAATTCTACTCCATTATCACACACAAAAAAAAAACAAAAGATTGAGGGTCATGATATCGTACGCAGCACAACACACAAACAAAGAAACAATCGTACCTTCCCAAACCAATGCCGTACACATACCTACATAAAAAAAAACCCACACACACACACAACCACAGAACCACACAAAGATAATTAAAACTAAGTACAGTACACACATAATGACCGTTAAACATTTCTTTCTTCCTTCCTTCATTTCCTCGTCACAGATTGCACCTCGTTCACCCTGGGGAGAAAAAAGAGGCATTCGGCCCCTAGGCTCTACGTACCCTATAGCACTGCCCCGGCAACTACTACACAAGGACAGGATGAACAAGGGACCGTGGAGTGTCTCAGCCCCTCTCCCTCTCTCTCTCTCTCTCTCTCTCTCTTCCTCTCCTTCTCTCTCTCCTTCTCTCTCTCCCTCTCCCTCTCTCTGTGGGAAGGTGAGGGGGGGTAGGGTGAGGGGTTATGGGGGACATTGCTTTGCTTAATCAAGGGAGGGGTAGTGGTGGTGGTGGTGATGCTCTCTCTCTCTCTCTCTCTCTCTCCTTGCACATAATTGTGAGAATACATGAAATACATGAATACATTTTTTTTCATCACCCCTCTTCACTTCCTAACTACTACTACTACTACTACTACTACTACTACTACTACTACTACTACTACTACTACTACTACTACTACTACTACTACTACTACTACTTACAAACAATCTGTATAATATAATTTTCCGATAGATATGAATAAAATCAAACTTCTCATGTTTCTGATTCTGAATAATAATGCGTAGGGCGCCAGTCGGCTGTTGGCGGGAGGGAGGACCGGGTGAGCAGGGAGGGGAGGGAATCAAGGGTAATTGTTAGTGTAAGGGTGTTGTGGTGACAGGTGGGTTTGAACTTGTTTTGTGAGTGAGTCTATTGTTTCGCAGTCTAATATGCGTTGAGGGAGCCTATTCCAGTCACATGTAGTGCGTGGGAAGTATGAGTGTTTGTATGCGTGTGTGTTAGTGTGATGTGTTTGATATGTTTGGTTGTGTGTGTTACATGTACGTTGATTGTTTGTGTTGTGTAGATATGTATGTGGGTCAATGTGAATGGGATTGTTTGTGATTTTGTACATAAGTGTGTGTGTGTGTGTGTGTGTGTGTGCGGATGTGAAGGGTGTCCATGTGTATTTGTTGCTTTAAGTGTGTTGTGATGCCAGGCGTGTGCGTGTAATTGTTTGTTATAAACCTTAGTGTTGCTTTGCTCTAACCTAACACTGTGTCTGCGTGTGTGTGTGAAATAATAATATACACAATAACAAAAGTAAGAATCATAAACCCTTTGAAAGCACACTAAAGCAGTAACATTCAATTTCAATATTATTTTCTATTCATTTCAAGGTAAATTCCTACAAAATATTCAACACTAGTTAGCATTACTTTACCTTCACTCCATCGTCAGTTTGATCGATCCTCCCCCTCCACTACCTCTATAGATACTAAATGCATCTCATCTCTCACTCTCTATTTTGTTATTCCGTTTACAGGATTACCAACACAATGAAATAATTGCATGTGCTTTATTAGTTAAAAGTATTCAATGTTTATAATCTGGTTACATGTTGCTGAGTATTATAACTAAACAAAAACATTGAATGCTTATAGTAATGTGTGTGTGGATTAATATTTATGTACATGTGAAATGGTTAGCAGAGTTATGTTGGTAATTCTACTCATCGAATTCGTTAGCTACAACTATATTCTTTGAAAACGTCATCATATATATCTATAGTTTAATTTTGTTTGTCTTTTTTTTATATATTATTTACCATTCAAATAGCTCTCCTTAGTGTTCATAAATGTTTATATACAACTTAGTTATAAGATAATAGTACAAAAATATATGTTAATCTTAGCACCTCCCATTTTTTAGATTATTTTCACACACACACACATTACTTATTTAAGCATTAATCTATTATATTACTATGATGTTATTTGTAGCTAAAGTATCATTATTATTCAGGCAACAATAATTACAAAATATCACGTAATTAATAAGTTTGATAATGTTTTTTTTTCTTCATTTTTTCTTCGTCTTTCCAATACTAATAGTTAATAAAGTCACTAAAAAAAAGTCTCTCAGCTGATATAAACCTACATATTAATATCATCTCTACCGAACATTAATAAAAAACAGATTTGTATATACTACAGTGTGCATGCAATTCAATCATATCAAATATACATTATAATCAATTCAAACTTAATAATTTTCAACCGGACAACACATTTAAACACAAGACTCAATTTACACATCATTTTAGTACTATTACAATGTTAAACTAAAGTGGAATTACTACACAAAAACCCAACATTATGTATCTTTATGTATAACTAAGACGCAGGTTAAGCCATGCATGTATTAGTAGAATGCGTTTGCGAGGAGTTAAATAAATTACATCAATACATGGAAAGTAGTTTGATTATCATAAGTCATTAAATGATAGAGTGCGTGTGCGTGTGTGTGTGTGTGTGTGTGTGTGTGTGTGTGTGTGTGTGTGTGTGTGTGTGTGTGTGTGTGTGAAGGATGAAGGAAAATACGAAAGGGAGAGTGAAGCAAAAGAGAAAGAGATGAATGCAAGGATAAAAGGAGACACTATCATCATCATCATCATCATCATCATCATTATCATTATTATCATCTTCATCATCATATTAAACTTTCCTTCTTCTTCTTCCTTATCTGTCTTTCTTTCTTTCTTTCGTTACTACAACAACAACAACAACAACATCTACTACTACTACTACTACAACTACTCCTTACTTTACTTCCTTTCTTCCTATTTCCTTCCTTACTTTTCTAACTTCCATAACACAAACGAAAAAACTGAACTCCCACAGCAGACAGGAACAGTAACCAACCTAGCAGTCGGCCACCCCTTAGAAATCTTGCTTCATGGTCGTTGTTCTGGGTAGGAAGAGGAGTTTGAAGGGACGAGGAGTGAGGGAAATGCCTGAGATGGGATTCGAGCTGGGATCATCTTTCTCTGTCCTTGCAACCTCCACTTTAAAACGTCTCAAGATAGTTGTGGTGAAGTGAAATAACATCATCTTTGCAAACTCGTCTCCAATACACACTCTTCGACCTGTGATAAATAGATAAAGAAGTAGTTAGATAGATAGATTGTTAAATAGTCAGATAGTTAGTTAGATAGTTAGTTAGTTAGTTAGTTAGTTAGTTAGTTAGTTAGTTAGATAGATAAATAGATAAATAGTTAGATAGATAGATAGATAGATAGATAAATAGATAGATAGGTAGATAGATTAATAGAAAGAGAAAAAAGAGAGGGTGATTAGATTAATATTGTAGGCTATTTATCATATTTTTTTCTGACCCTAATTTAACTGTAGCTTACGATTGATAAAGAAGAAAAAAGAAAATAATAAAAACATTAATGCAAATCTTTAGTCATAACATAATTTAAACAACATCTCATTTTCTCTTTTTTTTCTTTTTTGTTCTCTCTCTTTCTTTCTTACCTGTTTGGAAGGGCATAAAGGCTTGAGGTTTCATTATATTTCCTTGTGCGTCCAGGAATCGTTCAGGTTGATAGAGGTAAGGGTTGGACCACTCCTGAGGGTCGTGGTGGATAGCCCAAAGGAAGGGAAGCAGCATGGTGCCCTTAGGAACCCTGTAGTCTCCTATCTTCATATCCTGACGAAGGCGACGAAGGGGAAGGCAAGGTAGTGTATTGATTAATGTATAAAATGTATGGGGTTAGATTGTATGTATGTATGAATGGAGAAATAGATTTGATTTTGGTGATTTATATATTGTTGATTTAAAGTTTAGTATCAGTTTTGTATCCTCCTCCACATCCTCCTCCTCCAGCCCTTCTCTCCACTCCTCCACCACCACCTCCTCCTCCTCCTCCAGCCCTTCTCTCCACTTCTCCACCACCACCCCTCCTCCTCCACCTCCTCCAACCCTTCTCTCTCCACTCCTACACCACCCTCAGTCCTTCTATCCACTCCACCCCCAGCCTTCCTCCTCCCCTTCCACTCTCCTCTCCACCAACTCCTCTTCACCTCCACCCATTGTCTCCACCAGCTCCACCTTACCTCCATGGCGCCGTGTGGGATGCCTAAAGGTAGGATGCTGTACAGTCTCTGGGTCTCAAAGATGGATGCCAAGGTGTAAGGAAGCTCTGATGCTTCAGCCAAGGTTAGGTGGATGCCTTCTCTCACCCTGGCCTCCACCTCGCTCCACACGCGTTCCTGGGGCCAAGTAAAGGTGGATGGGGGTAAGGGTGTGTGTGTGTGTGTGTGTGTGTGTGTGTGTGTGTGTGTGTGTGTGTGTGTGTGTGTGTGTGTGTGTGTGTGTGTGTGTGTGTGTGTGTGTGTGTGTGTGTGTGTGTGTGTGTGTGTGTGTGTGTGTGGTTGGGGTCATTGAGACTGTGAGATTATGAGGCACCAACGGGGAGGGAGGAAGGAAGGAAGGAAGAGAGGGAGGGAGTGAGGGTGTGTTCTCGTTCTCTCTCTCGTTCTCTCTCTCGTTCTCTCTCTCTCTCTCTCTCTCTCTCTCTCTCTCTCTCTCTCTCTCTCTCTCTCTCTCTCTCTCTCTCTCTCTCTCTCTCTCAAATTAAAAAAAATATCCAGAATCAAAGCAAGTAAGAAAAGAAACCAACTTATGGAGAATGAAAGAGAATGAAAGAAAGAGAATGAAAGAGAATGAAAGATAATAAAAGAATGAATCAAATAGATATAAATTAAAGGGGGAAAGAAGGGGAATGGAGGAGAAAGATATGACCCCCCAATAAAACTTCAACATCACCCCAACATCACACCCCAACATCACATCACCTCCTCCCTACCCCAACCAAACCACATATCCCTCCCCTTACACTCCCCCCTACATTCCTCCCCCCAACACCCCTCTCCCCACCATGTAAAATTCCACATCCTAGTCACACCACCCCCCCCCTTCACACCCCCAACCAACCCCCTACCACGCATTCCTCCCCCTCCTTCCCCTCACTGCATTATCACTCCCTCAGTTCAGACCCAACCTCTCCCCCTCCTACTCCTACTCCTACTCCCTGCTTCCCTCCCTTCTCCTCCCCCCCCACCCGCCTGCCCCGCCCACCGCCCCCCACCCCCCCACCACAACGACCTTGGGTGGTACACTGCACAGTACTGGTGGGCGTACAAGTTTTGAGGTGGTACGGAGGTGAAGGTACTACACACACGCACACACACACGCACATACACACGCACACGCATACCTACGCACACATATACACGTCCACACACAATTTATTTATTTATTTTATTTTTTACTTCCTCCTTTATATATGTATGTATGTATGTATGTATGTATGTATGTTTAACTAATTTATTTTTTAGGTTTATTCTCGTGTGTTTTTTTTATTATTTTTATTATTAAATTTTTTTTTGGGTGATGTTGTTCATCTGGATTTTGCCTAACAATTAGTGATTCATGCTTTTGTTATTCTCTCTCTCTCTCTCTCTCTCTCTCTCTCTCTCTCTCTCTCTCTCTCTCTCTCTCTCTCTCTCTCTCTCTCTCTCTCTCTCTCTCTCTCTCTCTCTCTCTCTTCACCTGACCCAAGGAAACGCCCTCACAAGGCCACTCCAACTAGCATGATGCAACACACACACACACACACACACACACACACACACACACACACACACGGTACGCATCACCCGTGTGTGTGTGTGTGTGTGTGTGTGTGTGTGTTGAATGGGACAGAATATGAAGCGTATATAACAGTTGAAATATGTATAGAAGGATTGCATTGTATATGAAAAGGATTATAAAACCTATTACAAGATTAGAATGTATATAAAAAAGGGTTAAAATTTATATAATAAAGATTGGAATGAATATGAAAAGGATTGGAACCTTTATAAAGAGGATTGAACTCAACTACGTAATTACTCATTAGAATCTCATCTTGTCGCTGCATAGCTCCTCCTCCTCCTCCTCCTCCTCCTCTTCATAAGGGCGTTAACACCTAAGAAGAGGGATGCCTACTCTTCCCCCCCACTCCTCCTCCTCCTCCTCCTCTTCCTCTGTTACCGGTTTCACTGTTAACCGCCCTAGCCTCTGGGAGATTGGGGTAAAGGGAGGGAGGGGAAGGGAGGGAGGGAATTGAAAGGGAGGGGAAGGGGGGGAGAGAGAGAGAGAGAGAGAGGGGGGTGGTGTGAGTCTGTCTGCCTGTCTGTCTGTGTTAGGTCTTGGCGCCGGTGTGTGTGTGTGTGTGTGTGTGTGTGTGTGTGTGTGTGTGTGTGTGTGTGTGTGTGTGTGTGTGTGTGTGTGTGTGTGTGTGTGTGTGTGTGTGTGTGTGTGTGTGTGTGTGTGTGTGTGTGTGTGTGTGTGTGTGTGTGTGTGTGTGTGTAAGTAGTAGAAGCCTGTGTAAGTCATTATCATTGTCTGGTTGGTTGGTATGTGTGTATGTGTATGTGTGTGTATGGTATGTGTGTGTATGTGTGTGTGTGTCTTAATCTTAGTGTGTGTGTGTGTGTGTGTGTGTGTGTGTGTGTGTGTGTGTGTGTGTGTGTGTGTGTGTGTGTGTGTGTGTGTGTGTGTGTGTGTGTGTGTGTGTGTGTGTGTGTGTGTGTGTGTGTGTGTGTGTGTGTGTGTGTGTGTGTGTGTATGTGTGTGTGTGTGTGTGTGTGGACTTGAATGAACCTGCATACACCTGTGTTTACCTGTACAATTGACTGACTGACTGACTGAAACACTGAATTAACTGACTAACAACTGAACCTAACCTAACCTAACCTAACCTAACTGAAATACAGACAACCTAACTACTCACTATTAACTGAGTATTGACTGACTGTTGACTGACTGTTGACTGACTATTGACTGACTATTGACTGAGTGTTGACTGAGCGTACCTGTGCTTCGGGGTGCAGTGCCATGGTGAGTAGGTGCCACTGTAGGGTAGTTATGGTAGTTTCAGATCCGGCGCCAAACAGATCAGCGGCTACGTGCTGTAATTGTCGCCAGGTGAAACTACCCACCTGTGCCCCTCTTGCAAGCCGCTCCTGCCGGGGGAAGACGAGGAGGAGGAGGAGGAGGAGGAGGAGGAGGAGGAGGAGGAGGAGGAGGAGGAGGAGGAGGAGGAGGAGGAGGAGGGTGGGTGGATAAGTGATGGAGGAAGGGAGGGAGGAAAAAAATAAGTTATGTATATATATATTGATTTTTTTTCATCCATTTAATATTTTTTTGCAATCATTCACTCACTTATTTCTTCACTCACTCACTCACTCACTCACTCACTCACTCACTCACTCACTCACTCACTCACTCACTCACCTTAACATAGCCATCAACAATGTGCTGTACAGGTTCTAACAACACCTGCTTTCTTTTTTCTTTACCCTCAACACCTGTAGGGCCTTCCACGTTATTCTTGAGGGGAGCAGCGGTGGTGGTGGTGAGGGAATCCTGGTGTTTGTTGAATATTTCCTGGTACAGTGTGTGTGTCTTAACTTGGTTTTCCGTCAGAAACTTGATAACTTTCCGGTAGTAAGGGAGGAACCTGAAGGGGGAAGAAGGGTAGTTTAAAAGATGATTGAAGGGATGATGGAAGGGGTGATGGGGTGATTGAAGGGGTGATTGAAGGGATGATGGGGTAGAAATGACTTAAAAAAGGGTAACAATAATAATAGTAATAATAATAACATTAATAATGATAATGATAATAATAATAACTTTGCAAATTTTTTCATTTTTCATTTACTTCTTTTTGTTCTCCTCTTTTTTAACGTTGTATGAAAGGTATCATTGCAATCACCTGTTCAATTAACTCTACAGGTGAACTTCCTTCCTCTTCTTTACCACTCTTTATCACAGTCTTCCTTCACCTGCTGTAAGAGGCATGTACCCCCCCCCCAACCTTACATGTGTGTGTGTGTGTGTGTGTGTGTGTGTGTGTGTGTGTGTGTGTGTGTGTGTGTGTGTGTGTGTGTGTGTGTGTGTGTGTGTGTGCGCGCGCGCCCCTCACCCTTCCTTGCATTACCTGGTCATTGGTCTCAGGTGGGCAGAGGGTGTGGGTATTAAAGGTGTGTGACCTTGTGAGGTAATGCACTCACACCCCTGCCATGCCCCTCTGCCCCCTGCCCCCCCCTACCATGCCCTCTGCCTCCTGCCATGCACTCCTACCCCCTGCCATGCATCCTGCCCCCCCCTGCATGCTGGAGGTCATTCTTATTGCACATATGTCCTTAATAAATATTCAAATTAAACTGTTTGAGTATATTATATGTTTGAAGGCTATATGAATGTGTATGTTTGTACGTGTGTGTGTGTGTGTGTGTGTGTGTGTGTGTGTGTGTGTGTGTGTGTGTGTGTGTGTGTGTGTGTGTGTGTGTGTGTGTGTGTGTGTGTGTGTGTGTGTGTGTGTGTGTGCAAACTTCAAAATCACCGCCATAGTTATACCTGAGCCACGGGAGGAAGTTGAGAGGTCCAGCCACACCTACAAGCTTGGTGCCTTCCTGTAGGAGGTAACGAAGCCAGCGCCAAGTGGGGTTCCTCTCCTCGTAGGTCACGCCGAAGATTAAGTGGTTCATCATATTGCCAACGTGGTGCAGAAGGGGACCAGCCACTTCAACGGGTCCGGCGGCGTTGGCAAGCTCCTGAAGGGGAAGGTGAGGTGAGGTGAGGTGAGGTGAGGTGAGGTGAGGTGAGGTGAGGTGAGGTGAGGTGAGGTGAGGTGAGGTGAGGTGAGGTGAGGTGAGGTGAGGTGAGGTGAGGTGAGGTGAGGTGAGGTTAGGTGTAGAAGAGGGATGTGAAGGAATGAAGAAGCAGATGGGTGCAGTAAGGAGTTATGGGGGAAGGGGTGATGGGGGTGGCGGAGGATCAAACAGCAGATGGGTAGCGTGAGTGTTTAAGGACAGGTGAGGGAAGGGGAGGGGAGGGGAGGGGGTGATCAATGAGAGGGAGGAGAGGGGGTGACACGTGAGGGGAGAGAAGGGGGTGATCAGTAGACTAGTAGAGAATTGAAGGGGAATGACTGTTGCAGGGATGATGGGAGGGGGGTAGGGGGGAGCGAGGGGTGCTGCAGGGGTGGGTGGGGGGGGCGGGGGTGAAGGGCATTGAGGCACCTAAAGGGGGGACGAAGGACGTTGGTTGATGTCTTTATTCATTTGTTTATTCATGACAATTTTTTCTACTTGACTTTATCATCCATGTTTTATTAATAGGTTGCGTGAACTCAAGTTACCTGTACGTGTGTGTGTGTGTGTGTGTGTGTGTGTGTGTGTGTGTGTGTGTGTGTGTGTGTGTGCGTGTGTGTGTGTCAGAGTATGTACATGAACTGAACCGCCAAGTTGCAAGTTCATACACGTGTCTCTGCACACACACACACACACACACACACACACACACACATACACACACACAGACACAGACACAGACACAGACACAGACACAGACACAGACACAGACACAGACACACATACACATACACATACACATACACATACACACACATACACACACACACACACAAGTACGTCCCCTAGAGAGCACTGAACTGAACCGCCGCGGAAGAGGATGAGATTAAACATTCTTGGGGTTGTAAGGGAGATCGAGCCTTGAGGACACACACAAGTCAGTCAACCAGTCAGCCAAGGACACCCCCTTCCCGCTTGGTCCTCGTCAGGGTGAGGTCACTGATCCTCACCCTGACGGCGCCCCACTGAAGGACGCCGGCACCCACACACACACACACACACACACACGCACACATACACACACATATACATACATACATACTCATTAAAGTAATACATTTTATTCTTTTGGTTACTAAGGATGTTCCGATGTGTGTGTGTGTGTGTGTGTGTGTGTGTGTGTGTGTGTGTGTGTGTGTGTGTGTGTGTGTGTGTGTGTGTGTGTGTGAGTGATTTCGGGGTTATTATTTATGTTTTATTTATTTAGTATGTACTAATTATGTTTGTGTTTGTTTTTGTGTGTTTTTAATGGTGTGTGTTTTTGTGTTTGAATGTGTGTTTGTGGTTATAATTATACTACACTTTGACACATAAGAGTACAAAGGATGGTTAGACAGCAGCAGCCTTACTAGTCCTAACGAGGCAGTCATGTATGTTAAAAATGTTCTTATGTTTATATATCTATTCGTTTTTTTTTCTAGTCCTGTTCTTTGTTCTCGTGTCTATATAAGTTAAACTACAGAAAAAAAAATATTGAATCAGTTAACTAAAAAAAATTCAAAAAGTGGATCTATATTACTAGAATTGACATCGATAAACAAAAATAAATGTTTCCATAACATTCTATTTTTTAATTTTTTCATACAATTCAAAGTAATTCATACACAACCAACGAAAAAGAAAATAAAAATAAAAAAAGATAAAACACAAAAAACATATAAAAAAAATCACCACAATAACAAAAATAAATGAACAAATACTCCCATAACACAATCTTTCCAACCTACGAATTGACTCACTCCACCTTCCTTCCTTCCTTCCTCCCTCGCGTCCCCCACCCACCGCCGCGTCCTCACTAAGAATGCCGGGGCAGGGCTGGCGCGGCGTGCTTGGAGGGAAAGAAAGCGAGGCTCGGGCAAGACCACGCCAACCCATTACGAGCTTCCCAGAAAAAAACACTGAATACCACGAAAGGAGAGACCAAACGGTTCTTACTTATCTGATCCTGTGGGGACGACGCGCGGACCAGGGACGATTAGGAGACGAGATTTATGGAAGGAATTTATTTACTACAAAAGTGATTCTCGATTATAGCTATTTTTGGACCAGTCAGGATTAGAAGAAGTGATTAACTATAGCGATTTATCAATTACCAAAGCGATTCTCAATTATAGTTATTTTTGGACCAGTGAGGATTAGAAAAAGTGATTAATTATAGCGATTTATTAACTACAAAAGCGATTCTCAATTATAGTTATTTTTGAACCAGTCAGGATTTGTAGAAGCGATTAATTATAGCGATTTATTAACTACAAAAGCGATTCTCAATTATAGTTATTTTTCGACCAGTGAGGATTAGAAAAAAGTGATTAATTATAGCGATTTATTAACTACAAAGGCGATTCTCAATTATAGTTATTTTTGGACTAGTGAGGATTAGAAAAAGTGATTAATTATAACGATTTAATAATTACCAAAGCGATTCTCAATTATAGTTATTTAGAGTGAAGTAAATCCGTTAATTATTGCTATTTCCTCCTCTTACTCTTCTTGTTTTGTGACCGAAATAAATCAATACAGTAAAAATAAAATAAAGAAAAAAAAAGAAAAAAGGAAAGCTGGGTTAGAATAGATAAATGATGAGATAAATATTAGTGTTATTGAACATTTTAATAATCATTGTTTATTTTCAATGTTATAAGAAAAAGAAAAAGAAAGAAAAAGAGAGCACGGAAAAAAATGGATGTTAGAGGAATGAAATATATGATAAAGAGAGAAACATAAGATAAAAGATAAAAGTAATGGAGAGGAATGAGGAAAACGAACAGGAGGGAGCTTGAGGGAGACATTAGGAGACGGAGGAGGTGGAGAAGGAGGAGGAGGAGGAGGAGGAGGAGGAGGAGGAGGAAAGTGGTAGAGAGAAAGGTCGACGACACCTAGGAGGAAGAAAGGTCTCTGGAGGAAGAAAAGAGGAGGAGGAGGAGGAGGAGGAGGAGGAGGAGGAGGAGGAGGAGGAGGAGGAGGAAGAATACAGTAATAAAACCAATAAGGAAAACTGAAGAACAATAAAAAAAATATAAAAAAAATTGGAAACACGAAATAAATAAAACAGAAAAACATATAAAAATCATGACAGAAAGCACCGAATGAGAAGACAAAGCAGACAAAGAAGAAGAAGAAGAAGAAGAAGAAGAAGAAGAAGAAGATGTACAAATGAGAACAGTATGGGGTCGAGAAACGGCAGGCAGGACGGTATGTAGCCTAAGGGAAGGGAGGGAAGGGAAGGAGGAAGGGCAGGGAGGCAGGGCAAGGAAGGGAAGAAGACAGGGAAGGGGAAGGGGAGGGTGAGGGAAGAAGGGGGGTGTTCTCAAGGCTGAAGCACCTCTCCGGCCAGGGGTGAGGGTAGGAGGGTGAGGGGGGTAGGGGGGGAGGGAGGGAGAAGGCGAGAGTCTGGTCAGTGACACGCCCTCGGAAGGGGAATGTCCTTGGCTGGGATGAATTCCAACTCACTTCCCAAAAGGACTCAGGAAAGACCTAGACACACGGGGAGGGAAGGAAGGGAGGGAGGGAGGGAGGGAGGGAGGTAGGGAGGGAGGGAGGGAGGGAGGGAAGAAATATAGGAAGAGGAAGATGAGGATGGATGGCTGAAATAGAGGAAGAGGAGGAGTAGGAGGAGATGGATGAAGTAGAGGAGGAGGAGGAGGATGGATAGAGGAGGAGTAGGAAGAGATGGATGGATGATAAAGAGGAAGAAGAAGATGAATAATTGAAGATGGTGGATGAACTCAATGCTTTAAATGAATACTGATAAACATGAATAATAAATAGGTAATAATGAATGATATATAATAAGTGAATGATAAGAATAGTAATAATAAATTTTGGTGAATTGAATAAATGTTTTTGATGCATAATTATACAAATAACAAATAGGTAATCATGAATAATATATAATAAATGAAAAATAATCAATAATGAATAATAAACAAATATTTATAAACATATGTAATTGACTTGAAAATTATTATAGATGATAATGTATAATATATGAAGTTGACTTAAAAATTGTAAATAAATAATAATAAAACATAGAAAATAAATGAATAATCAATAATAAACGATAAATAAATATTGATAAACATGAATAATTAACTTTAAAAATCCAGAAGATGATATTCTCTTCTTGGTAATAATGAAAATCTATTTAGAAAAAAATAAGGAATTAAGGAAGGAAGGAAGGAAGGAAGGAAGGAAGGAAGGAAGGAAGGAAAGCAAGAAAAAAAACATGAAGGAAGAAAGGAAGGAATAAATAAATAAAAAAAAATCACAAACAAAGAAAGGAATGAATTAAGTCAAAAATTATAAACAATATGAGATGACAAGAAAAAAAATGATAAATAAGGTGAGATGACAAGAAAAAAATAAGGAATAAATGAAGGAAGGAAGAAAGGAAAGAATAAACAAATGAAAGAAAATCAGCAACAAAGGAAAGGATTAATTAAAACAAAAACAATAAACAATACAAGATGACAATAAACCAATCATTATTTACCTGTGCCAAATGCTCCGCCACAACCTGTATCTTGGGTTCCATCACGTTCCTTGTCGATGCAGTCCTCATCCCTTGCTCCTTCATAAACCCAAGCACGAACTTACGATGCTCCCGCCACATCTCCCCTTCAGAACATATCAAACCTGAGGGCAAAGGGAGGGGAAAGTGAGGGGGAGTGATGGGAAGGGATGGGGAAGTGAGGGAAGGTGAGGGGAGGTGAGAGGAAGTGGGAGGAAGTGAGGAGAAGTGATGGGAAGTGAGGGAGAGTAAGTAGGAGTCAAAGGTCAGCTAGGTGAGGTGAGGTGAGGTTAGATGAGGTTAGGTTAGGTTAGATTAGATTAGGTTAGGTTAGATTAGGTTAGGTCAGGTGAGAGGACACAAAGGTGAGTATCATTAAGAACAGGTAGGGTGGAGACGAGGACAGGTGACTACAGAGGCCAGGTAGATGGGGTACACACAGGTGAAGGCAGGACAGGTAGGATGGCCAGGTAGGTCTGTGGTGGGAGCGTTGATGTGACCGATAAGAACAGGTGTGTTAATGAGAAGGAAAGGTGGTCCGCCGCGGGGGTACAGGTGACTCACACGTGAAAAGAGAGTTCAAGCTGTAGGGAGGAATGACTCTGACTCATTAAGCCAACACACTCATTAAACCAAAGATAATGAACCTGATACACACCGGGAAACAATCATTACAAAGATAAATCAACGTCTGGAGGGAAAAAAAAATAGAGAAACATGGATTGAAATACATATTATTTTTGGGGAGTTTCATTTCTTTAAAGAGACAGACAGACAGGTGTTCTGACGAGGCTATAAGGACAGGTATAAACGGACCCACCCAGTCAGATAACCAGACAGACAGACAGGCACACAGACAGACCATGTAAGGAAGGGAGCTATGGACTCCACTCAAACCCCTACATCCCTCCATACCCCCCCTCACCCCCCCTTTACCCCCCATTTATCTCCCTCTACCCCCTCCTGAGAGCATCTTTACCTCTGTCTGTCCTCCTTCTCCTATTTCATCTCACCCCTCCCACCCACACCCCCCACACGCACACACACACACGCACAAACACACACACACACACACACACACACACACACAAGCACACACACATGTAAGTTACTACACAACAACAGTAACAACAACAATAATAACAACAATAATAATAATGATAGTAATAATGATAATAATAATAATAATAATAATAATAATAGTAATAATAACAGTAGTACAATAATCAGACACTAGGGGAGCAAGACATATTTTTTTTCCGTCCTCCTCGCGGTCACAAGGCCAGACGGAGGTCCCAAGTAGAGGTTGATGCACTGTTCTCCTCCTCCTCCTCCTCCTCCTCCTCCTCCTCCTTCTCCTCCTTCCCAGCTCCACGTCAGCTTTCCCGCCCAATAGTCTAGCAAATGGATGGAACGAAAGATAACGAGGAGGAGGAGGAGGAGGAGGAGGAGGAGGAGGAAGAAGAGGAGGAGGAGGAGGAGGAGGGAGTAAAGGATGAACAAAAGAGTTTATTGCTTTGAAAAAATCTAAAAGAAAACTTACAATGTAAAAGAGAGAGAGAGAGAGAGAAAGAGAGAGAGAGAGAGAGAGAGAGAGAGAGAGAGAGAGAGAGAGAGAGAGAGAGAGAGAGAGAGAGAGAGAGAGAGAGAGAGAGAGAAAAAATAAATTTCGTAATAAAATTGGCCTAGGTCAGGATACCCACACACCTTAAAAAATTAGGAACACCTGTCCAACCATACCTGTCCAACCACACCTGTTCAACCACACCTGTTCAACCACACTTGTCCAACCACACCTGTTCAACCACACCTGTTCAACCACACCTGTCCAACCACACCTGTTCAACCACACCTGTCCAACCACACCTGTCCAACCACACCTGTTCAACCACACCTGTCCAACCACACCTGTCTAAAACACCTGTACCACCACATCTGTCCACCCACACCTATACCAAACATACATACACATCCTCAAACACACCTGCCCCCCACACATACACCTGTCCCACACACACATCTGTCCCACCACACACCTGTATCACCACACACACACCTGCCCCACCACACACCTATGCCATTATTACTCCCCACCGCCCACCACACACCTGCCTTATCACACACCTGCCCCACCACACACCTGCACCACCACACACCTGTACTGTAGCCAGGTACCAAATAGTATATAGGTTAACCACCTCCATCTCACCTGCTTCTGAAGGAATTAACCTCACCTTCACCCTCCCTTAGGCCCACTCTGTCTGCCGTCGCCACCGCCTCCTCCTCCCCTTCCTCCTCCTCCTCCCCCTCCCCCTCCATTCTTCCTCCTGCCTCCAGCCTAAAGAAAAAAAATTGACTGAGAGGTTGATAAAAAGGTTGAAATTTCTCTCCGTTGGCTAGACTCACTCACTCCTTTCCTTCTTTTAGTGTCTGTGATTCATGATAATGGGTAGCGTTCTATGCCTGCCTTGCCCTACCCCCCCTCCCCCCTGCCCCCTTAACCCTTTATCCCTTCCCCCCCTCTCCCCTTAATTTCTCGTCCTCTCTCCCTTCTCCCCTCCACGCACTGCCTCGTCCTCTTCCTCCTCTTCCTCCTCCTCCTCTTCCTCCTCTCAGGTGTTTCAGTCTTAGGTTAGGTAGCTGTTAGATTAGGTTAGGTTAGGTTAGGTTAGGTAAGGTTAGGTTAGGTTAGGTTAGGTTAGGTTAGGTTAGGTTAGGTTAGGTTAGGTTAGGTTAGGTTAGGTTAGGTTAGGTTAGGTTAGGTTAGGTTAGGTTAGGTTAGGTTAGGTTAGGTTAGGTAGGTGTTTGAGTGTATGAATTAATTTTGTTTAATTAAATGTATGAATTAATGTATATTTATGAATTAATATATACTTAAAATAACGGTACTTTTTTTTCTTTCTAAGTATATAAGACTCATTATCTTCTTCAATACAATGAGGTATTAATATGTTTTTTAATTAGTGTTTCATTACCTAAGACTGGCCATTGTTTTTTAAGGTAATAATGTCTTAAGTAATTTAAGGTTAACCAAATCAAACCAAATTACCTTAAAGAAATAACCACAATTAACCACAATATTTTCAATGGTCGTTAGCTATTTAAGACAAGCCATTCTTAAGGTAATGTTTCAGTAATTTAATACAACCAAAATCAACCAAAATCAACCAAACTCAACCATAATTCAATGAAGTATAAATATTTCCAATGGTTATTTTTAAGGTAATGTTTCAGTGATTTAAAACTACCCAAATCAACCTAAAAAATCAACCTAAAACATAGCAATTCAACCATTAACGACCATTAACCTTAAATCACCCCTAAAAATAACCACCACCACCACCACCACGCAACCAACTTTCTTTCACCTCCGTCATCATTAACCTCACAATTAAGACTAACCAAATCAACCCAATTCAACCCAAATCAACCCAAATCAACCTAAATCAACCTAACAGTTCAACCACAGCGTCATTAACCTCACCACCTAACTACCACAACACCACAGCAACAACAACACATTCTAACCACATCAAGCAAGTTCAAGGAAGAACACAAAACCCTTCCTTTCCCGTTCCACCTTATTTGGCAGAACAGACGGTTACCAGAGAACAGAACACTCACTCCGTTTCTTTCTTTTCTTCTTTTTTTTTTCTCTCTTTTTCTCTCTCTCTTTCAGGTACGTAAGATAAGGGTGAAAGGTGAGGTATTGGTGATTAAAGTGTGTATGTGTGTGTGTGTGTGTGTGTGTGTGTGTGTGTGTGTGTGTGTGTGTGTGTGTGTGTGTGTGTGTGTGTGTGTGTGTGTGTGTGTGTGTGTGTGTGTGTGTGTGTGTGGATGCTTGGTTGGTTCATTGACCGGTCAGTTGGCTGTTGAACTGACTGACTGAATGACTGAATCCTTAACTATCATAGCTGACTGACTGTTTGACTGTTTGACTGACTGACTGATTAACTGATTAACAAACTATCTAACTAACTGGTGACTGGATAGCTAACACAAACCCCCCATTCTCTCTCTCTCTCTCTCTCTCTCTCTCTCTCTCTCTCTCTCTCTCTCTCTCTCTCTCTCTCTCTCTCTCTCTCTCTCTCTCTCTCTCTCTCTCTCT
>JAPQNM010000030.1:1428079-1430579 GCA_029783475.1 Metacarcinus magister | reverse complement strand
GATGAGTATGGATGAGTAAGGGTGAGTAAGGGTGGGTAAGGGTGGGTGAGGGTGGGTGAAGGTGAGTGAGGGTGGGTGAGGGTGAGTAAAAGGTGAGGTGGATGAATAGAAAGGTTAAAGTGGTAAGAAATATGAGTAAGGGAGAGTAAGGATGAGTAAGGATGAGTAAGGATAAGTAAGGATAAGTAAGGATGAGTTAGGATGAGTAAGGATGAGTAAGGGATGGTAAAGATGAGTCAGGATGAGTCAGAGAGAGTCAAGGAGAGTTAGGTTGGGTTAGTGTGTTCTGAGATGAGTCAGGAAAAGTGTTTTTATTCACCGTAGAGTTAATGAAGATTCCAAAAGGTCATTATCATCATCATCATCATTATTGTTATCATTCCTATTGTTATTATTATCATTATCATCATTATCATTGTAGCAGTAGTAATAATAATAATAATAATAATAATAATAATAATAATAATAATAATAATAATCAACAATGAATTAATTCCAACAAAATCTTAATTCATACATAAATTTCAACCAAACAATGATTTCTTACGTATGAATAATTTTCTTCTCCTTATCTCTTTTTTCTTTTTCTCTCACACACACACACACACACACACACACACACACACACACACACACACACACACACACACACACACACACACACACACACACACACACACACACACGCACACACACAGAGAGGGAGACAGAAGCTAAGTAACAGAATCAGATAACACAATGATTGATGCAAACGTTCACCCTGGGATTTCAACGTTTCTTAGAAGAGCCAACGTTTCCCAGGACAGACGACGCTTCCAGGAACACCTGATCTCTTCCAGGACAGACGAGGGAGTGTACAAATAATAAATTAAGTTATGTATTGCTTAGGCTTCTTGGTAACATAGGTGGGTATTCTCTCTCTCTCTCTCTCTCTCTCTCTCTCTCTCTCTCTCTCTCTCTCTCTCTCTCTCTCTTTCTCTCTTTCTCTTTCTCTTTCTCGTAATAGCAATAGTATTAGTATTGTGTGTGTGTGTGTGTGTGTGTGTGTGTGTGTGTGTGTGTGTGTGTGTGTGTGTGTGTGTGTGTGTGTGTGTGTGTGTGTGCATACTTAAGAGGTCTGCCAGAATGTGGTTTTTTGAGGGGGTGAGTGAGGGGAGAAGGAGGGTGTGGAAGTTGGTGGTGGAAGGGGAGGAGTGGAGGGTGAGGGGAAGTGAGAGGAGAGGGGAGAGGGAAGTGAGAGATGGAGACAAGAGGTGGTTGGTTAATGTGGTGCAATGTTGTGGGTGGAGGAGTGGGTGGGTGGGTGGGTGTGTGGGTGAGGGTGATGGGTGTGGTGGGGTGAAGAGGGGTGAGGGTGTGCACGTGTGATGGGTTAGGGCAAGGGGGGATGGCGCTCCCCTAGGTTTTTGTGTCTCAAAGCTTCCCTAACCTGTAACATATATTTACAACCTCCCCCCTATCCTCCTCCTCCTCTTCTTCTTCTTCTTCTTCTTCTTCCTTCTCCTCCTCCTCTAAAATATTGTGAGTGGTTATGGAAGGAGAGAGAGAGAGAGTAGCGGAGAGTAGAGAGAGAGAGAGAGAGAGAGAGAGAGAGAGAGAGAGAAGAGAGAGAGAGAGAGAGAGAGAGAAGAGAGAGAGAGAGATAGAGAGAGAGAGAGAGAGAGAGATATATATATATATATTATATATATATATATATACTATATATACTGTATTATAGCTCATATATACTATATATATATATATCATATTAAATATATATATATATATCATATATCATAGTATATGTAAAAATATATACTATATCTCTCTTATCTATACATATCTACTATACTATGTACTATACTCTAATATCCTCTCTATATAATATATATATTCTCTTATCAAATATGTACTATTATATATACTCATCTCTCTCTATCTCTCTATATCTCTCTAATATCTCTCTGTCCCTCTCTATCTACTCTCTCTATCTCTATCTCATCTCTCTCTGTCACCCTCTCTCTCTCTCTCCTCTCATCTCTCTCTCTCCCTCTCTATCTCTAGTACTCTAGCTGTCAATAGCTATCGCTACTACTCTCTAGCTCTATCTGTCCCGCTCATCTCTAACGTCTGTAAACTCTCTATCTCATCTCGGTGCATCTGTCCCTCTCTCTCGCTCTCTACATCGCTCTCTCTCTCTCTATCTCTGTCTATCTCGCCTCCTCTCTCATCTCTACTCTCTCCTCTCTATCCTCTCTCGATCTCATCTCTCTCTATCTGTCTCTCTTGTCTATCTACTACTCTATCTCTCTCTCTCTCTCTCTCTCTCTCTCTCATAGTACATGCTCTCTCTCTTCTCTCTCTACTCTCTCACTCTATGTACTCTCTCTCTCTCTCTCTCTATCTCTCTAATCTCTCTCTCTCTACTCTCTCTAGTCGCTCTCTACCTCGCGACGCGCGAGCGCGCTGCGCGGCGCTAGAGAGCGAGCACGCGAGCGAGAGCGAGAACACAAAAAAC
>JAPQNM010000030.1:1393079-1425579 GCA_029783475.1 Metacarcinus magister | reverse complement strand
CTCCCTAATTGACTCCTCTCACCTGTCCCTTTACCTGTCTTTAATAACTAATTAAAAAAAAATAATCATAGTTATTATTATTATTTTTGTTTACTTTCTTATCTTTCGTTTTCCATTGAGTTATAAATTAAGAAAATGGAAACTAATACATTACGTCATTTAATATTTGATTAACTCTAATTTAACTCTAACTTTAATTTAACTAACTCTAATTTAACTAACTCTAATTTAACTAACTCTAATTTAACTAACTCTAATTTAACTCTAACTCTAATTTAACTAACTCTAATTTAACTCTAACTCTAATTTAACTAACTCTAATTTAACTAACTCTAATTTAACTAACTCTAATTTAACTCTAACTCTAATGGAACTTTGCCAGACGATCCCCCTACCCCTTAGCATCCCACCACCACCACCACCACCACCCTTAATTAAAAACAGGTGAACACACAACCTTACCTGTCTCCCCTTATATCCTCTCATTTAACCTCACAAACTACTATTACTTATACACACAATCAGTTCATAATAATATTGAGTTAGTTAATATATATATAAACACACACAGATGGTAGCAGCACCTCCTCTTTTCTTCCTCCTCTTATACCTTCCCCTTCCCCTCCCCATTCCCTCCTACCACCACCACCACCACCACCACCACCACCACCACCAGGACATTTAAACAGGACGGAGCAAAATGGTAAACAAACCCACGTGACTAACACACTCCTCCCCTTCCTTCCACTCCCCTCCCCTTCCTTCCACTCCCCTTCCCTTCTTCAACCCTCACCCCTCACCCCAAACCCTTCCCCTCCCATCCCCCTTCCTCACCCCTCACTCCTCATCCTTACCCCTCACCCCTACCTTCTCTCACCTCTACCTCCCTTCCCCCTTAATTCCTCTCATCCCTCCCCCTCACCCCTATCTTTTCTCCCCCTACCTCCCTTCCCCCTCCTTCCCCTCCCTCCCTTACATTACAGCCTCGTTGGGTCCAGTAGGAATGTTGCTGTCTGTCCTTCCTTTGTACTCCTTTATACTCACCTTAACCCTTCAATCCTCCAGGTAAACGAGACAGGTATAACCCCTCCCCTCCCCCCCACCTCACCCCACCCCCCCACACCCCCCACCACGTCAAGTCAAGTCAACCACCCTCGCCACCCTCACCTACCTACCCCCCTCCCTCCCTCCGTACCTTTAAAACACCTTCATTATACTTGTAGATACTGAAAGAAAACCAGGATGCATAGTAACAATTTGGAGGAGGAGCCATTATTTATATATTTTTTTCTACCTTCTAAGTCACCTTCGATTCACGTGTAATTAAGGGGGGGAGGGGGAGGGGCAAGCAGGAGGGGGCGTAGGAAGCAAGAGAGGGCGTTGGGGGCAGGTGGGTGGGCGTAGGGGGCAAGGGGGTGGGCGTAGGAGGCCTGCAGATGTGGTTGCCAACATTGTGCAAGAACCTTGGCGCCTAAATGCACTTGGAAACAATGTGAGAGAGAGAGAGAGAGAGAGAGAGCGAGAGAGAGAGAGAGAGAGAGAGAGAGAGAGAGAGAGAGAGAGAGAGAGAGAGAGAGAGAGAAAAAAAAAAATTGTTGTAGTTGTTGTTGTTGTTAGGTAGAAACAAATTTGTGTTTCTGTTTATCATTATTATTATTATCATTATTATTATTCTTATCTTTATCATTATTATTATGTCCATCACGTGGGTGGGTGAGAGGGGAGGGAAGGGAGGGATAAGATAGTGGGATAAGGAAAGCAGAGAGGGGAGAAGAGAGGGGAGCAGAGGGAGGGGAGAGGGTTGAAGAGAAGAGGGGTGGAGAAGGGTGGAGAAGGGTGGAGAGGGGGAGAGAGGGGTGTGTAGGAGGAACAAAAAGAGGGGAAATAACAAGTGTAGTCAATTACTTGCATTCTTGAGGGGTGTCGTGTGTTGGGGGTGAGGGGAAGGGGTGAGGGGAAGGGGTGAGGGGAAGGGGTGAGGGGAAGGGTGATAGGAGAGTGGGTGAAGAAGGAAGTGGCTGGAATGTATTGTGAAGGGATGGTGACACACACACACACACACACACACACACACACACACACACACACACACACACACACACACACACACACACACACACACACACACACACACACACACCAAAATATTATCAGAGCCCTAATTACACACTTTATTATCTAACCATCATTAATATCAACCTTACATAATTAACTCGTTCTACAGTTAATTATACTCAATGATAATAAAAAAACAAATATGATTAAATGATGCAACATTAAACACGAATTACATCATAATAATCAAATATATTAACCTTTTTTTTTCTAGTGTTATTTAATATTCCAATAAATTAATGTAATCGTTCTAAAAAACATAGAAATATAAAAACAAAAAATCAAAAAAAATGAAGAAAAAAATGAATAAAGTAAATTTTGGTCTAAAGTTTAAAGGGGAAGGGAAGGGTTGAAAGGGAAAGGGAAAGGGGAAGGGGAAGGGGAAGGGGAAGGGGAAGGGGAAGGGGAAGGAGAAAGAGAAGGGGAAGGGGAAGGGGAAGGGGGAGGGGGTGGTGTATAGGTAGAAGGAAAAGGAGAGAGATGGGGAGAGGGGAGTGAGGGGAAAGGTAAAAGGAAGAGGTAAATTGATCTTCTAATTCCCCCTTCCCCTTCCCCTTCCCCATCCCCTTCCCCTCCCCTCCCTCCCTCCCTCCCCTTCCTACTACTACTACTACTACTACTACTACTACAAACACACTTGCACAACCTGAAATATTCAAACCCATCTTGCCTCCACACACACACACACACACACACACACACACACACACACACACACACACACACACACACACACACACACACACACACACACACACACACACTTCAGAACCAGTATAAGACCAGTTCCAGGACTTGTATGAACCAGTTTATGAAGCAACTTACTGGTTCCGTGTGTGTGTGTGTGTGTGTGTGTGTGTGTGTGTGTGTGTGTGTGTGTGTGTGTGTGTGTGTGTGTGTGTGTGTGTGTGTATAGGAGGTTCTAGGTTCTCTATCACACACTATCCTAAATCACAGACACACACACACACACACACACACACACACACACACACACACACACACACACACACACACACACACACACACACACACACACACACACACTCCCCTGAAGATTATGACAAGGTTACATCGTAGCCTCTTCACCCCCCCTTCCCCCCCCAATAAAAACAACAACAACAACAACAACAGCAAGAACACGTGATGGTCAGACGTCCCCCCCCCTCCTTTTGTGTCCCTCTGCACCCAGGAACAAGGAGGAGGAGGAGGAGGAGGAGGAGGAGGAGGAGGAGGAGGAGGAGGAGGAGGAGTGGTTTACTTTCCTAGTTTATTATCCTGTTCGATTTGCATTTTCCTAAATTTCTTTAATTTTTCATTCTTTCTTTCTTTCTTTCTTTCTTTCCTTCTTTTTTTTTTATCGTTATTATTGTTATGTTAAATTTTTTTTTTTCTTATGGTCAAACACCGAAAAAAAAAAATTATTATTATTATTATTATTATTATTATTACTTTTAGTGATGTAATAATAGTAATGAAAAAGTGTTTAAGATAAAAGAGGAAGAAGGAAAAAATAAACACAAATAATAGAAGGAAAGAAAGAAATGTTGTGGAAGTAAAATAAATACAGAGAAAAGAAAAAAAAAGAAAAAAAAAGAAAAGAGTAACAGATGAGAACACGGAAAAGAAGAACAAGACAAAAATAAAAAAAAATAAATAAAAAAGGGAGAATGGAATTGACAACAACGAGAGAAAGAAGGAAGAAAAAAAAAATAGACGAAACACACACACACACACACACACACACACACACACACACAC
Organism: Metacarcinus magister; assembly: GCA_029783475.1. Lineage (NCBI taxonomy): Eukaryota > Metazoa > Arthropoda > Malacostraca > Decapoda > Cancridae > Metacarcinus > Metacarcinus magister. The sequence goes on along the minus strand of JAPQNM010000030.1, from coordinate 1,421,703 downwards.
ACACACACACACACACACACACACACACACACGAGAAAAAAGTCAAACGAAAAAAAAAAAAATAGGAAAACACGTTAATATTATGTCAACTTCTAGATTATAAAAAAAGTAATAATAATAAAAATAAATAATAATAAAAACATAACTAAACAGCCTTTGAAGGTCACATCAAACATAATTACGCTTGACAACAGTATTAAACAAACTAATAAGCAAACACAAACAAACAGGCCACAAGGAACTATGCACATAATTATATATTCCTTTGTTTTGCTAGTGTTTTGGCGGGAAGCAAAGAAAACGGATATCTTGAAGGATGCACTCAGATAAATTACTAAGGACGTTTGTAACCAGGAAAAAATTTAAGAATATTTGCTTATTAAACTGTGATTTTTGTACACAAGTTAAAAATGAATACAAGGTTGTTTGAATTAGAATATTGCTGTGTATATTGACAATTTATAATGCTGTAGTTATTATTACATACTTAGATACACAAGATAGATTTTTAAGGACAATTGTAACACGAAAAAATCAACGAATATTTACTTTCAAAACGGATACTTTTTTATATAAGTTAAAACAAACCTAAGCATGATTTAAATGCAATATTGTAGTGTATATTAGTCACTTCAAATGCATTAATTATCATTCTATACTTAAAAATAGTGATGTGGGTGTATTTTTAGCATAATATTTGATGCGTTAGTGTTCTCCCGGGGGGATGCACGCGTCTGCATATTGACTTAACTGAATTATCAACACACAAATAGTTGGTCTCATATTTGTTAGTGCCACGTGTAGACTGGTGACTCCTTCAACCACGAGGATGTTTTGTATAATTATTATCTTCTTCCTCCTTCTCCTCCTCCTCCTCCTCCTCCTCAGTGAAGGTTACAATGCCTATTAATCAACTGTTATTATTATTATTATTATTATGAGAGAGAGAAAGACTTACATTTCCAAGGATAAGATTATAAAGAAAATAAAATGCCTGTCAAAAATAATAAACATGATATGAAGATAAATATATTGTGGGATTTTTTGTTCTATCAAGGAAGGGAAAGAAGACGAAACTCTGATACGTATAGCAAGAAAAGAAAGAAACAAAAAATAAAAGAAGGAAATAAATAAATAAATAAAGAGAACAAATATATAATAGTTATCATAATATCAAGCATAAATTTCTACTTTTTTTTTCAATAACAATTCTTTCAAAAAAATGCACGCCAGAATAGTATTGTCTCATACGAAGAAAAGTTAAGCTGAGTAAGTATGTTAATAACTAATGAAGAAAAAGAAGAAGAATGAGAAGAAAAAGAACAAATACAAGAACAAGAAGAAAAAAAAGGTTAGAAAGATAATTAAGAATGGTCACGTGTGTCTTGGAGTCGGTTCAAACAGACGCACAAATCTGTTTAGTTATCCAGCAAACCATTTTCTTCTTGGCAGGGAAGAAAATGGAGTGCGGGTAGAGAAAACTTCTTTCTTTATCACTAACAAAATCAAACCTCACCTATATGTTCATTTTCTATTATAATTACTGGCATTATAATTACGATGTGTGTATGTATATTGGTGTGTGTGTGTGTGTGTGTGTGTGTGTGTGTGTGTGTGTGTGTGTGTGTGTGTGTGTGTGTGTAATCACTTCCTACCAATGCATTATAGGTATTTCGAGATAAAATTTCAATATACATCTTATTCTAAAAAAACAAAAAATATATGTCTACTCTATTATATTCAATCCTATACAACATTAACCTCACCACAAGAAGAATACCCTATTATATTTATATGAAACTGGACAATAAAGTTGATCTACATATCTATATCTATCTATATACCAACCTTCCTATCTGCCTATCTGTCTACCTGCCTACCTACCTGCCTATCTGCCTTCCTCTCTTTCCTACAGCCTTCACCTTTGACTCTCTCTACAAGGGAGGATCATGACACTCGGCCATTAACCTGTAGAGGAAAGGCAAGGCACAGTTTGGTTTCTCCTGTGCTCCTTATCTCACTCTGGATTTCTCTCTTTTTATTACCTGTAGTTTTTTTGATTGGCTGTGGACAGTATTTTGTGTAAGACAGTACAATAAATACGTTCTAAGGTATTGTTGTTGTACTCTTCACTCTTGCCTAGCGCGCCCAAACACCATTTTCTATGTGTTGTTTTATTGGTGAGCTCATCTAATATAAAAATGTTCATAATTTAAATACATTGAAACTATTCTTATTTTTTTTTTTCATTGCTTGTATTTCCCTCTATTTTCATTTTCGTTTTCCTTAAATGACACATATTACCATATATAGTACACCGATTCCACAATTTAATCTCAAATTCGAAATGCTTATACAGCACAAAAAAAAATAAAATAAAAAATAAAAAAAAATTAAACAGCTCGTAATAACTTAGCAGACCTTCCCCTTTTTCGACTAATTGAAAGAAAATGGGAAAAGATTTCGAAGTTCATTAAAACGTAAAAGCAAATATGAAATGTATGATCTGTATATTGGTATAGAGGGGAAGGTAAGGGCAGGGAAGGGAGGGGGGCAAGGGAGTGGTTGGAGGAGGGGGTGGAGGGGTGGGGGAGGGTGTGAAAGGTGGGGGTGGGGGTGGTGGGGGTGGAATGACGCAGAACAGGGTGGAGCAAGGTGGGTAGGAGTGAGGCAGGTAAGGGGGGGTGGGGGGAGGGGGGGGAGGGGGATGTAGCTTCAGGTGTGCTTGATTAACTCACTGAAGGGCAGGACAGGTAAGGACGGAAGCGCAAAGGTAGGACGACTTAGACAATACAAAGTCACTTATCCATGGAGGAGGAGGAGGAGGAGGAGGAGGAGGAGGAGGAGGAGGAGGAGGAGGAGGAGGAGGGGAGGAGGGGAGGAGGAGGAGGAGGGGGAGAGGACAGGCAGCGAGAGTGAATGTCATGAAGGAAAACAAAAAGAAAAGAAAGAAAGAAAAAAACAACAACAATGGAAGAGGAACAGGTCACTTCAAGAACTAGATTTACCTTTATGTATCTAGAGCGGGAAATAGCAGACTCTCTCTCTCTCTCTCTCTCTCTCTCTCTCTCTCTCTCTCTCTCTCTCTCTCTCTCTCTCTCTCTCGTTCTAGGAAAGAGAGAGAGAGAGAGAGAGAGAGAGAGAGAGAGAGAGAGAGAGAGAGAGAGAGAGAGAGAGAGAGAGAGAGAGAGAGAGAGAGAGAATGTTAGTTACCAAGACAAACATATATGGTGATAGAAGACAACCAAGAGGCACGCCACGCCACGCCACGCCACGCCACGCCACACCACACCACACCACACCACGCCACGCCACGCCACGCCACGCCACGCCACGCCACAGTTCGCCACAGTTCGCCACAAACAATGAACCAACTTTATGGTTAATATTTTTTTCCCCCCCATCGTTTTACCTTCCTCTCTCTTTCCCCTTTTTCTTCCCCTCATCTCATCTCCCTTTATCTCCTTTGTCACCTGTACAATTTCCTACTTTCACACGGGGTCACAAAACATTCATTGCTCTCGGACACACACACATACATACATACATACAGATATCACTTTTTTTTTTTTTTTATATATATAACCTTTCACCACCGCAATACTACAACACCACACCACTACCACACCAACAAAGGCTTATACACTCACCATGGCCGTGCATAATACCGTGAGTGAGGAAGAGCGGGGCACGTCCAGTCGCTTCCTTCTTGGCTAATAAGTCCCGCACGAGATTAGCGTCAGCCACTACAACGGCGAGGACGGAGCCGAGTTTCATGCTAAACACTTTGCCGTAACGATGAGTGAGTTGCATCAAGGTGAGGTGAGGCGCCCGGGGGTTCAGCCAAGGTAGGTATCCGATCTGCAGGTAAGGGTAACGAAAAGGAATTGGTGAGTAGCGTGGATGAGGTATTAGATTGTGTGTGTGTGTGTGTGTGTGTGTGTGTGTGTGTGTGTGTGTGTGTGTGTGTGTGTGTGTGTGTGTGTGTTTGTGTGTGTGTGTGTGTGTAGAGAAATAAACTACATAGTAAGAATTGTATATATATAAGAAAAATAATTTGAAGTAAAAATAGAAGTTATTAATTTATAAGAAGAGAAAAGGAATGTAAGAAAGAAAGAAAGAAAGAAAGAAAACAAAGAAAAGTCAGACATTGAGATGGTATGTTTGGCTGGAGGCAAACACTGAAGGAGAAACCAAGGAGAAACACACACACACACACACACACACACACACACACACACACACACACACACACACACACACACACACGATACAATTGTGTGTACGTGGTGGGGGGGGACAGGTGTATGTTCCCATTGACCCGATGATCTAATGTACACCTGTATATATATATATATATATATATATATATATATATATATATATATATATATATATATTTCACCTGTATTAGTAGATAAATGAAGGAAGGTATTATGTAAGAACCACCACCACCACCATTACCACCACCACCAAAACCACAACTACCACCACCACCAAAACCACCACCACCACCACCACCACCACCACACAACGCAAATAAAACATAAACAAACATACAGACCAAACTCAAAACAATACAACATCTACAGGGTAAAAAAAAAAAGTTAAAAAATAAACAAAACTATTAAACTACTTAACTACTGAACTACTTACTAGACTACTTTAGCTACAAACTCAAACCTTTTCTCCTTGCCTTACCAGCGGTAGGCCCCAAGGTCCCGGGGGAAGGTGGCGATTTGGGCGTAGGATCCAGATGGCCAACAGGAGACATAATAACACCACCACCAGACACCACACACTGTTAACACCGGTCCCCCAAAGCACCACCTCCCGCCTCCACCACGTGACGGGACTCAGGTGGTGAAGCATTGGCACGACAACACCCTTCTCTCACTCCTTCCTTCACTCACTCCTTCCTTCCTTCCTTCCTTCCTTCCTGTTGGGGTAAGGCAGAGTAAGGGCTGGGAGGGTTTGGTATGTGTGTGTGTATGTGTGTGTGTTGTGTGTGTTGTGTTGTGTTGTGTGTGTTGTGTTGTGTTTTGTTTGAGTGTTGGGTAAGGTAAAAATATGTTTCTTTTTGTATTTCATGTTTGCTGCAAAGAGATTATGTTTACTTTTAGTGTTGGGAAAGGGAAAGAAGGTTATATATTTGTGTTTTTGTCTGCTTAAAAAGGAAAAAGGTGAGGTTGAATGTTGGGAAAGGTGGAAAAAAATTGTGTTCCGTTGTGTTTCATGTTCGCTCGAGTGGAATCAAGTTTAGTTGGAGTGTTGTGAAAGGGTTGTGAATCCGTGTTTCTTGGTTGCAAGGGAAAAATAAAAATAAAAGTTTCATTCTAATGTTGTGAAAGGGAGAGAAAAGCAAGTGTTCATGTGTTGGAACTTGAACATAATGAAAGTTAGGCACACACACAAAAAAAAGTCAAAATTGTGTAGTTTTCGCCACTCAAAGGCGTGGTGTCCCCTTAAGTCAAAATGTGATCACCTGAGCGTCTTATACTAAGGAATACACGTCTATGTTCTTTCGAAATGATGAGAGACAAACAAGGTTTCTTTTATAAGCATCTGGCGGGTCTTTGTATCTCCAGGTGTCACAATAAAAAAAATAATAACAAAGAGCTTGTTTTTTTGGTGTTATGGATGTTTATCTTTGCTTTATTGTTTCTTCTTCTGTTTCGTAAGTTCCAGAAGACTGTTTGGTATATGTTCGTTGAGGATACCTTTGTGTTTGCATTGATTAGACGTTGTGTAAATCGAACAATGACGGTGCAGTGTTAATATTTTGTTTCCAAAGATCAGCGTGTGTGTTGGCGTTGTTTAGGTGCACCGGAAAGAACACGGAAAAAAATAAACATACACGTAGATACATTTATGACGTTTTAATGTGATGAAATGTAAATAAAGTGAGCGGTTTATTCCTTGTTGTTGGATATTTGAGTGTATTTGAAGCATAAATAAACCCACAGTGTTAAGGACAGTGTTGAGGTGTGAGTGTTCGATGTCCATGTTCGGTGTTCAATAGAAAACGAGGCTTCGTCACTACATGCCAACGTGGTAATGATGTAAGTCTTGTTTTCTTTTCTTTGTATCTGTCACTTTCACCGATGTGCGTGAACAGACAGTCAGTCAGTCAGTCAGTCTATAATCAGAATCCAGAATCACTACAAAACGCTTCAAAACACCAATAATTCAATCCATTGCTTCATTCGAGACAGTAATTACGTGTTGTTTAGGGATTCGAAGCACAAACCAAACACTCCACTCCACTGCCGGTATATGAACGTGAACACACTCAGGCAACAAGAGTGTAGCTATGCAACAACCACTCACCTGGCCTAGGCGTGACAGGTGCGCCTCACCAAGCTCCGAGGACGTAATGAAGGTGTATTGTACGTGTTGTCCCGAGCCGAGCAGCGCCACGTCTTGCCCACCACCGACACACACACTGGCCTTGGAGTGGCGTCGTGTGTGTCAGGGTTTGTGTGTACATGTGTGCGTGTGTGCAAATACTGGTGATGCCCTCTCGCGGCCTCAACACCAATTACTTTAAACCTGCCCCAAGCTACTCCGCCCGTTTTCTTTGCTTTCCCCGTCATCAAAACAGTCATCGAGTGTTTAATGAGACTTAATTTCCGTTAAACTACCCTGGTGTACTTTATAATAACTAGATGGCGTTGATTTGAGTGGCAGACTGTGGTAAGTTGACGTAGAACAATGCCTTCTGGGACAATACCAGTGCAATGGCCGACGTTTGGTGATAAGCTGTCAACCCTCCGACCCAACCACTGGATTGCGCCTTTGTTACCAGCCTGCCTTGGGAAATGATATCCAGCAGCCCGGCACCAGATGGAGATACTGGATGTGATGCGGTGATATCTGTAACGAGTGTTTTCATCCGTGATCTAATTTATGCGGGACATCGTAGGTTGTTGTGAAATGTTTGATTATGGCTGATTAAAGAGTGTTGACCTTTTCGTTCTCTTGTGATGGGAGTTTATTGTTGTGATGGCGAGAGGAATGCAGTGTGTCTTTGTTAATTGTATAATATTCCTTAAGTCTGATAATGGATGGGAACGCGTGTATAAAGGCATCAACGAAATCAATGCGAGTCTTGCCGCCAGATGGTTGGATGCGGGACTCTTCAGACGATGGATGTCATGTGCTGTATTAAAGGTGGATGAGGCAATACCTACCTACCTGCCTGCCTACCTACCTACCTACCTACCTGTCTGTCTGGCTGCCTCTCGGTCTGTCTGTCTGGTTGTCTGGTTGTCTGGTTTACTTTTCATGCTCAGTTATAAAAAAAAATAAAAAAATAAAAAAAAATTAAGTAATCATTTTCAGCATTTCATTCTCCTATTCCGTGCCTTTTTTTTTTTGGTGCCTTCTCACTGATCAAAATAGAATATGAGGGAAAAAAAAAAAGAAGTATGAAATGAGGCACTTGTCCATAGAGAGCGTCCGTGGAGAGACAAACACACCTTCAGGAGATAGACTTAGAATTGAGCAACAGGAAAGTGTATCACGATTTGTACCACACACCACACACCACGCACCACACACTACGCACCTTCCCTTCACATACCTCCACCTCCACCTCCACCTCTCCTTTTGTCCCTGAATCTACACACCTTACCTTTCCCTCTCACATGCCCTCACTTTTTTTGTATCCAATCAGTAGAGGATTAAATAAATGTATAAAATTTAGTGTTGTCAAAAAAATGGATTATGGCTTAGAAAACTGTCTTACTAAAATGTTGCATCAAGGAAAGAAATTAAATTATTGCTAGATCATTAACCACCACTGGAAGGACATATCTAAGTGAAGGAAGGAAAGAAGGAAGGAAGGAAAGATGTGATTCCTTCGTTGGTTGCGTGGAACAGGTGAAGGATTTGCTTGGAAAGTGAAGGATATTATGAGGACTTCCAAGGCGAGATGGGCAAGACAGCAGCTTGGGCGTGCGTCACAAGGCAGCAGAACAATGGGAGTGAAGAGAGGGGATTCCTGGGTGTGATTGTCATTCTGAACCGAAGCAAAGGTGATCACAGGGCGTAAGGTGAGTTCAGTTTGGTTAATATCCTACTCAGTACCAGTTGAAATATTATCATTTGAAATATTACCAGTTGAAATAGTACCAGTTAAAATTTATATAAGTTAAAATATTGCCAGTTAAATAGTACGAGTTAAAATAGTACCAGTTAAAATTTATACGTTAAATTAGTATCAGTTATAATAGTTTCCCCATCTATTTATGTTCCTAAGTAAAGATTAAAGGAACATAGTATACATAATGTTGTGTGTGTTCCTTTACGACTTGATACATAATTACAAGTGGTCATGTAATAATTGGTGTCAAACTTCTCTCTCTCTCCCCAGAACACCAATTCTAATGAAGGACACATTCATAGGAGATTAACTTTATTAAATAAGTTAGTACTAAAACTTATAAGAAATTGGGCTACTGATAAGAAGCAGCATCAAGACGAAATGTTACGGTAATGAGTACAAAAACTTTCTTAATTTATAAATCAATGTTTTTTTTTTAATGTATTGAATAAATTAGAATGATTGACATTTTTTAAGTCAACCACGAAAAACGGATGAAGTATAAATAAAAAAAAAAAACTTATAATAGAAGAAACAAGAATAGAGAAACATTTACTGATCCACTGAATTAAAAAATAATAATAAAAATGGCGTGAAATAATAGTTCGTGGTCTCAAAAATAAATAAATAAAAAAATAAATAAATAAAAAGAAAAAATAAACTTGGAACCAAATTTAGTGATTAATCAAAACAAAATTCATATAAAAATAAACAAACAGACAGAAGGAACTCAAACCAGTAGAAGTTATCAAGTAATCAGGTAAGGATGATGGGAGTGTAAGATAAACAGCGCATTGCCACTGTGCTCACCTCCGGCTCTTGAACTTTAGTGGCTGCGACGAAATAAAAAAAAAAAGAAAAAAAAGATAATACAAGAATGCAAAAACCAGTTACTTCGACGAACAAGGTATATGAAAAAAACATTTGGAATAATAATGATAATAAAACACTAAAAAAATACAGATAAATACAATTGCATAATGTGAACACTACCTGCCTACCTACCTACCTGTCCTTTATAATTAGCTGTGATTCATACCTGTGTTTACAAAGGAATGGGAATACATACATAAACATACATAGAGTCCAACGTACATAAGATAATAAATAGATCTTCACACTAACTATTAATTTAAGAGAGAGAGAGAGAGAGAGAGAGAGAGAGAGAGAGAGAGAGAGAGAGAGAGAGAGAGAGAGAGAGAGAGAGAGAGAGAGAGAGAGAGAGAGAGAGAGAGAGAGAGAGAGAGAGAGAGAGAGAGAGAGAGAGAGAGAGAAAAAAAACAAAACACGAAACTAGATAAATATTAGAATAAAAAGAGAATAAACAGACAAAATGAAAAGGAAAAAGATGAATTAGAAGAAGACGAATAATACAAAATTGTAACTAAAGGAATATTAAACGAGTGACTAGATTTCAGAACTATTCACAAAAAAGTATTAAATGCCTTACTTACTTACCTAATTATTAAGTATGTTTGTTATCAGCTAACTTTCATTCTTAAGTGCACATTCATCATTCAATTCAAGGAGATACTGAACAAATATGTATAATAATGAATAAGAAATCGTAACTATGTATAAAGTCTCACCTCAATTATCACATCAATGAATAAAGAAAACAGGAAATAATTATAATGAATAGATGTATAAATAAGAATTAAATGCCGACAGATCTATTGAATAATCTAATCTATAAATATGATAGTAAAAAAAATAACTATGGTGACAAAAATAATGACATGAATTTACGTACAAATATATCATTGTATCTTAAAACTGATGGCCAAAAATTATCAAATAAATAAAACAATTACAAATAGAAAAATAAATAAATAATATAGATAAATATTCCAAATAATAATAATAAAAAAAATGCTGTCTATACAATGAATAATAAATATACTGTTCATAGTCAATAAAACTCATTTCCACATCAAACAGACATACTTTTGACCCTTATGTGCTCCTGTGGAAGAACCTCAATACCACCACCATCATCATCATCATCATCATCATCATCATCATCATCATCATCATTACAACCATCATTATCATTATCAATCTATAATAATAATAATAATAATAATAAAACTCATTAAATAGAATAAAAACAGTCATTATCGCTATACACACTTCTGTAATACCTGTTTTGTTCTTTTTCCTAATTAATTATATTGGATAAACTTTTCTGTACACAAATATTGTCCTTAATTTTACACACACAACAACGTCTTTCGCGTATCACTGAACAAAAAAAAATCATTATATATATTTATCGTCTGAATCCTCCTATCCAATACCTCATTATAGAAAATATGTGTATTTTCATAATTTTCTGATAATGTGTTTCGTTTTTTTATGCATTCATTTCTTTCCTTCATCCTTTTTTTTTCTATTTTAATCATTTTTCTTCATTTTAAAACACTAACACTTTCCAATGTGACTATAAACTTTATCACATCTTTACACAACATTTCCATTTTCCTTTACAATATTTACTCTTCCATTAACTCCTCCAATCCACACTAACTCACAATAACATAATTAATTAAAGTAAGACTCTTCTTACTTTTTACTTACAACCAATAACTTTTCAATGACAAAAACTTCACTCCAACGTGTATTTTCCTTTCCTTACTCATTCTTTTCCTCTTAATTTAAACGTATACACATTTTACAAACACAAAAGAGAGAGAGAGAGAGAGAGAGAGAGAGAGAGAGAGAGAGAGAGAGAGAGAGAGAGAGAGAGAGAGAGAGAGAGAGAGAAGGAAGGAAATCCGTATGTTTTAGATAATGCTCAAATGTCACACTTTTCTTTATATAATCTGTACAATCTCACTGCACTTCACTTCTCCCTTTTGTTATTCATCTTTTCTCTTTTTATCTATTTACTCAACTCCTTGTCACATTTCCTCCCCCTCACCTACCTACCTGTCTGTCTGTCTGTGTCTGTCTGTCTGTCTGTCTGACCTTACTTTACTTTCCTTTCACTTTCCTTCACCACCTCTCTCCATACCTGGCCTTACTCAACACCTTATAATACCTGACCCCTTTCTTCCTACCTGGCTGTCCCGCCTTCCCGCCTCCTCACCTCACTGTCCAGGTAACTCTTATTTTCATAACTCTCCTTCTTCTCCTTCTTCACCTTCCTACCTGCCCAATGCCATGCTATTATTTACATTTCTTCCCTTTCATTCTTGTGACCTAATTCTTCTGATACCCATTCCTTCTATTTACTCATTCCTCTCCTCCTCCTCCTCCTTCACACCTCATCCTCCAGAGCACCTAACATTTCAAAATACTCCTCTTCACTCATATCACTCTCCGCCTTCCCTGCATGTCTTCGTCTCCTGCCGCTGTTTTGAACGTAAGCATGACTGGTCGCTTCAATACAGAGCACGGCGAAGGAGTTATGGCACCCTAGCTTCTCCTGGGCTAAGAGGTTGTTCTGTAGGAGCGAGGATGCTAAGCCGACCACGTCCCGGGAGTTGCTATGCCAGGCGTCACAGAAGGAGGATAAGGCTCGCTCCCCCTGTGTGTCTGAGCCGTGCCAAATGTACTTCTGTGGCCTGTGTGAGAGATAAGTACAGTGATTATAGGGGCTTATTTGGGAGTCTTGGAAGTAAGTGTGTGTGTGTGTGTGTGTGTGTGTGTGTGTGTGTGTGTGTGTGTGTGTGTGTGTGTGTGTGTGTGTGTGTGTGTGTGTATACAGGTGTTAGGTTAGGTAAAGGTGTATTAGGTTAGGTACAGGTTAGGTATTGCTGTGTTTGTTTAGGTTAGGTTAGGTTAGGTACAGGTACAGGTGTGTTTGGTTTACCTGGGAAGCATACATGAAGGTATATAATGTGTTTTTTGAGTAATAAGTATAGTTCTTAAGATAATACAAAGATACACTTACCACTCCGGGCTTGACAACACTTCCTTGCCGTCGAAGCTGAAGATCCTTGGTTTCTGCATAAATCGTCCTCCGTCACCTGAGAATATTCCTCGCCAGGTGTTGAAGAGCACCTCACCCTGCACAGGTAAACACAGGTAAACACAGGTGAACACAGGTAAGTACTACACCCTCCATAGTTGACATACATGTATACACTACTATTCAACCTATCATACATAATGAGAAAAAAAAGATAAGTTAGTAAAGATGATACTACTTACTACCTTTGCTAAACAAGCTAAACCTAACATAAATCTAACCTAACCTCACATATAATGGAAATACAAGACAAGTTAATAATAATAATAATAAGAAGAAGAAGAATACCTTACCTAAACAAGCTAAAATAAACCCAACACATACTGGAAATAAAAGGTAAATCAAGAAGAAAAATAATAACACTTTTCCCTTTTCCTAAACAATCTAAACCTAAACAAACCAAACCAAACCAAACCAAACTTAACCTAACCTAACCTAACCTCACCTCATCTCACCTTAATATTGACAACAGGAAGGTCAGCATCAGCTCTCCTAACAATTGAGTCCAAGTTTTGTATCCTTGAGGTGAGGAAGGCACGGAAGGTCCCACTGAGCCCTGCCCGCCTCGCCTCACGGTAACAGGTATAATCCACACCAGTAACACCTCGCATGTCACCGGTGTAAGGCTGGTTGAGGGCGGCAAGACGGAGCTGTAGGAAGGGAAGGACGGCTGTAGATAACTAATATAAATACTAATGATGAAATAAATAGATATAATGAATAGATTTTGAATAGGATTAGCCTGTCATTGCCGTGTGAAGTACAATAGTTCCATTCACCTGTCCTAAAGGTTTATATCCTACCTGCCTTGAGAGAGAGAGAGAGAGAGAGAGAGAGAGAGAGAGAGAGAGAGAGAGAGAGAGAGAGAGAGAGAGAGAGAGAGAGAGAGAGAGAGAGAGAGAGAGAGAGAGAGAGAGAGAGAGAAACATCCCCCACCCCCCTATTAATACTACTTTACCTTCGTCAACTCTTCCTTTATGCAGCAACAAAGAATACAATATATATAATTATAAATAAATGATATATGATTAATGACATAATAATACACCACTAAATAAATATTGAACGATCTATAATTTTCATATGAATAAACCTGAAAATCTATTAAAAAGTCTTGTCAGATTTTGATATAATTTTATTCTTTGTCAGAAATTATAGTTGTTGTAGATGATGGAGACGGAACACATAGGAACACATAGGAAGAACAAACAGCAACAGGCCTGCTGGCCCTTACGAGGCTGTTTGTGAGTACACTATCTAGTCTAGAGTAAAGGATACAGGATAGTAAGGGTGAAGGCTTCTCTCCCCAGCCATGGCTGGCAGGGAAAGGAAGGCCAACCAAGACCAGACTGTCACTACTGTCACTACCACTACTGCTACCACTACTTCCTGGCAAGCGATGTCAGGCCACTAGCGACGTCTTTTGAATCGACATTTCGTAAGTTAGGTACATCAGGATGAACTTACTCAAAGTTTGTTACGTTAACGGATAGTATTTTAGTTGTGGATTGGCTTCTAAATATTTGTCAAGTCTATTTTTGAACGTAGTAATTGTTTTACTGTCGACGACATTGGCGGGCAGGGAGTTCCAAACGTTAACGATCCGATTGAAAAAGAAGGGCTTGGCTTTGTTTGATGTGAATCTTTTACCAGTAATCTTAAAAGAATGATGTCTTCTTGTTATATTTGATCAATCAAAAGTAATGTAATCTTCTGTATTGATATTATCGAATCCTTTGATTATCTTGAACATTTCAATGAAATCCCCTCGCATACTTCGTTTCGGTGGTAATGGCAGGTTAAACATAACTTATTGCCAGTATTAACCCTTACACTGCCGAGGTCTTTTCTAAGTGTTCGATTTATAGATTTTTAAAAAAAATTATGATTTTATTCAAATTTTTCTTATTAATGATAAAAATAAATATTAATGATAAAAATAAATATTAATGATAAAAATAAATATTAATGATAAAAATAAATATTAATGATAAAAATAAATATTAATGATAAAAATAAATATTGATGATAAAAATAAATATTGATGATAAAAATAAATATTGATGATAAAAATAAATATTGATGATAAAAATAAATAATGATAAAAATAAATAATGATGATAAAAATAAATAATGATGATAAAAATAAATAATGATGATAAAAATAAATATTAATGATAAAAATAAATATTAATGATAAAAATAAATATTAATGATAAAAATAAATATTAATGATAAAAATAAATATTAATGATAAAAATAAATATTAATGATAAAAATAAATAATAATGATAAAAAATAAATATTAATGATAAAAAAATAAATATTAATGATAAAAATAAATAATAATGATAAAAATAAATATTAATGATAAAAATAAATATTAATGATATAAATAAATATTAATGATAAAAATAAATAATAGTGATAAAAATAAATAATAATGATAAAAAATAAATATTAATGATAAAAATAAATAATAATGATAAAAATAAATATTAATGATAAAAATAAATATTAATGATAAAAATAAATATTAATGATAAAAATAAATATTAATGATAAAAATAAATATTAATGATAAAAATAAATATTAATGATAAAAATAAATATTAATGATAAAAATAAATATTAATGATAAAAATAAATATTAATGATAAAAATAAATATTAATGATAAAAATAAATATTAATGATAAAAATAAATAATAATGATAATAATATATATTAATGATAAAAAATAAATATTAATGATAAAAATAAATATTAATGATAAAAATAAATAATAATGATAAAAATAAATATTAATGATAAAAATAAATATTAATGATAAAAAATAAATATTAATGATAAAAATCAATAATAATGATAGAAATAAATATTGATGATAAAAATAAATATTGATGATAAAAATAAATATTGATGATGGAGGAGGAGGAGGAGGAGGAGGAGGAGGAGGAGGAGAGAGGAGGAGGAGGAGGAGGAAGGAAAAGAATAATAATAAGAAGAACAAGAATAAGAACAAGAGGAATAATAACACTAATAACCAGAACAAGAATTAAAAAAAAATAGAAAAAATAATCTACACTAATTAAGAGAGGAAACCCTTAACACTTATTACCACTTTACACTTACCTTTGGACCTTCCTTGGAGTTATGTAGTGAGTGAACCTGTAGTGAAGGTGTCCCTACAACGACGGGGGGCAGGGTGGAGGTAGTAGTGGATGTCGTACTTGTCGTTGGTGCGGAAGTAGTTGTAGATGGCGCTGCGATCACTGAACCCAACTGTACCATCAAGGAAAGGGAGAGAAAACAATTAGAATAAAAGGTTGATCGATAAGCTATGTGTTGATTGGTTACGTAGGTGTTGTTATACTTACACTAATGAGTCTCCAGCCAATAGCAACGCGTACTAGCATAGCCTCCTCGTCCAATAGGAAAGCGAGGGTGCCTACTGGCGAGACGTCACTCATCTTAAACAGAAAACGAGATTATTATTAGGATACATTTTTTTGTTGGAAAGTGAGGTGAAGGTGAGTGAAGGTGAGTGAAGGTGATGAGTGTGTGGCAAGTGTCTCACCTTCAACATGGAGGCTCTATCAGTGAAGGTGACAGCACCAGGCACCACTAAGGATCCCCCCTCCTGGCCTGTGGGGAAAGGAAAGTAGTAGTAGTAGTAGTAGTAGTAGTAGTAGTAGTATAGTAGTAGTAGTAGTAGTAGTAGTAACAAGAATAACAATAATAATAATAAGAAGAATATTTAGTAAAAGTAGAAGTAGAAGGATGAATCACAAAATCAAGGTTGATGCCATATAAATGTACTTTGCAATCTTAAAATCAAAAAGTCTAATCCATTACCAATACCACATTTTCTCCATTACAAATCTTTATCCTCAAAGTATCGTTCTTTAAGCCGACAGATGAAAAAAAGTCAGATAGCATAAATATTCAAATACTTTAAGGTTTAATCCAGCCTTGTACTAGTGAATGCACCAAGCAGGACAAGGCTCAGTGTGTTTGAATGCCTCTTGGTGTGAGGACGTACGCACCTCTATTCCCACGGTGACCAGTGATGCGTCGCAGCTCATCTATCCCACCGAAGCTCCCGCCTGTACCAGAACGTGAACCAAAGTATGACAAGTATGCACACACGAACAATATCAAACACACACACATCACCTATGTCACCCTTACTTCCCCTCACCCTCTCAGCCCTTCTCCCTCACCTCTCTGTCCAATGTTGGGGGACGGGGGCACGGCCTGGCTCCCCGGTGTCCCATGCCCCCCTGCACTTCCCGGGGTACCTGCAGCTGCCCCCGGGGCCTTCACGGTGGGGCTGGGGCTGCCTTGTGGACCCTGAGGAAGGAGAAGGTCATGTTTAAGGCAGGGTGAGGGGTGAGGGGAGAGGGAAGGAAGTTTTGCTACAGTAACCTGGAATAGACAGGCAGCTGATACAGATGAGTGGATAAGGTTGGGGGAACACTTTGATCTGTAGTGAACTTAATGAGGCTGATGATGATGATGATAATGGGTGAGGGTGTGTATGTGTGCGTGTGCATGCTTTGGGTGGGGGGGGAGGGGGAGGGTGGTGCACACACTCACCGGGGGTCCAGGTGGTCCTGGGGGGCCGGGTGGTCCTGGTACTGGGATGTAGCCGTGGACACTCTCACTGGGGGCCGGTGCTCCTGGGGGGCCTGCTACCCCCTGGGTTCCTGCGGGTCCTGAAGATCCTGGGGGTCCTGGGGGTCCTGCAGGCCCTGAGGATCCTGGGGTGCCTGGGGTGCCTGGTGGGCCTTCGGGGCCACTGGGGCCACTGGGGCCACTGGGGCCACTGGGACCTGGGGGACCCTCACGCCCCTCGGCCACATCAGAGCTGCTGCTGCCCTGGGGGAAAGGGGTCTGTCTGTCTTTCTCTCTCAATATAAGCCAATACAGAAAGGTTATTAACACACACACACACACACACACACACACACACACACACACACACACCACACACACACACACACACACTTACCAGGATGCCGTTCAGGATGCTAGGCTGAGTGGGTCCTGGAGGTCCTGGGAGTCCTGGCTCTCCCTTCAGGCCCACACCGGGGGGACCGGGGACACCTGGTCTGCCGGGGGCACCCTATAGGGGGGGCAGAATTAGTGAAAGTGTGTGTGTGTGTGTGTGTGTGTGTGTGTGTGTGTGTGTGTGTGTGTGTGTGTGTGTGTGTGTGTGTGTGTGTGTGTGTGTGTGTGTGTGTGTGTGTGAAGAGGAAAAAGATGAAGAAGAGGAAGAAGATTAAGACGAAGAGGAAGAGGAGTACAAAGGAGTATAAAAGAGTACAAAGGAGTACACATGAGTGCATGATAAGCAGGATGACATTACTACATAACAATACTTACGGTGAGTGTTATGTTCTGAGGCAGCATGAAACATTAAGAAATGATCATAACCTTAATATTCTTCACTACGTCTATCATCATCATCATCATCATCATCATCATACCTTTAAAAACCCTAATTATTCCCATTCCTTGCCACCCTTCCCTTCCTTCCCATCACCTCTCTTCCCTCCCTTCCCTTACTCTTATATCCTGCCCCTTATCCTTCCTTATACCACATACATCCTTCCTATAAAGTCCTACCATACCTTCCCTCACCCATCCTTCCCTCCATCCCGTTACCCTTGCCTCCCCTTCCCCTCACCCATCCTTCCCTCACCCACCCCTTCCCTCCTCTCCCCTCCCCTCCCCACGCCCCATCCCCACTCACCGGCCAGCCAGGAAGACCCAGCTCCCCCGTGGGTCCTGCAGGTCCTTGTGGTCCCCTCCTGCCTCGCCTCCCCCGCCTCCCTCTGTCCCCTTTGTCGCCCTAGAGGGGAAGAAAAGGGTTACTGTACCTGTCTGTTACCTGGAATTAGTCACCTGTAGAGTTAAGGTAAATTGTGATACTGGATTGATCTTGTTTTTGTTATTAGTTTAGAAAAGTAGATGAAAAATAGTTAGTAGATGAAAAAAAAAGGTATAAAATTTTTCATACTTGATTAATATTTTCTTTTATATTATTGTAGAAAGTCAATTCAAAAATAAAGGAAAATTTTCATCACTACTACTACCACTACCACTATACCATGACCTAACGTGACCTGACTGCTGTGACCTGACCTTGACCACTGTAACGTTGGTGCCGTCAGGAAGTACAAGCGTCGCCACCTGTCCAGACACACCCGAGGGGCCGCGCTCCCCCTTCAGCCCCGGGGTCCCATGGGTCCTGTGCCTCCGTGTTGGCCCGGCACCCCAGCTGTCCCCGTGTCTCCCTGGGGGGGTAAAGATGGGGGGACAAGGTGGTTAATGGGGATTGGTAGAGAGGCTGTGACGTCATGACCATCACAACCAATCAAGTTAATATTCAAGAAAGTTATATATATTGTGAAAAATGTGCAAATCATGAAAATGTAAAAATCATGAAAAATTGTTAACTTTCTTCTCTCTCTCTCTCTCTCTCTCTCTCTCTCTCTCTCTCTCTCTCTCTCTCTCTCTCTCTCTCTCTCTCTCTCTCTCTCTCTCTCTCTCTCTCTCTCTCTCTCTCTCTCTCTCTCTCACCTTGGTGCCAGGTAAGCCATCCATGCCGGGCCGCCCTGGGGGTCCTGTGTCCCCTGGTGGTCCCATGAGTCCCCTGATGCCCTCCAGCCCCTGGGGTCCTGGCACGCCGGGCACACCTGGGGGACCTCGCAGGCCACGACCTTCCTCTGGGGGCACAATGCTGGCGCGTTATTGTTATTATGGTTATTATTATCATTATTATTATCATTATTATTATTACTAAACATACTACTACTACTACTACTACTATTTTACTACTACTACTACTAGTCTCCATATCATCATTATTATCATCATCATTGAGAGAGAGAGGGGTGATGACATAATGACTTACCAGGGTGATAGGGCACGTAAGGCACGCCCCCGGACCCCTCAGCACGCCCAAGCTCCTCGTCATCCGTGTCTGTAGGGCGTCATGCAGGGTGAGGACAGGGATACACCTACACACCTTGAAAAACACACCTACACACCCCTACACACCCCTACAAACACACCTACACACCCCTACAGGCCTCTCAAGGGGATCACTAACACACACACGCACATACACGCACATGGCCTCTCCTATGTTTCCTCTCGTGTTGCTATTTTTTGAGTCTACCCCAAAAGTGTTTCAAGAATTATTTCATTACTTAAAAAATTGCTAATAAGGGATTTTTTTTTTTTTTTTTTTTGGCATGTAAAAGACACTATATAAGGATTTTTGAAGTCCTGATTTATCTTTGAAAATACTACAGGAAGATTATACTTATTAAGGGAAATAATAGCTAAATGTGTACTACTAGTGTGAATGGAATGATTGTTTTGTCTACTTAAATACTTCTAAATGTCTACTTAAATACTATTAAATGTCTACTTAAATACTACTAAATGTCATGTCTACTTAAATATTACTTAATGTCTACTTAAACACTATGTAGTCCTAAATAGAAGAAGCACTGAGGACACATTAACAAACATTAACAAACATAAACACAAACACACACACACACACACACACACACACACATACACACCCTTACCTCCAACCCACGGGAGCCCACCACTGGTATCCCACACACTGATGCCTTCCCCTGGGTGCCCACTGACCAGGTTCTTGTTGTCCAGCCTCGCCACCAGCTGTCCACACAAGGTCATGCAAAGAAAGGTAAAGGCAAAGGTCAGGTAAGGTCAGGGAAAGAGACATAAGGTAAGGTATGTTTAGGAAAAGACTATTTATTACTTTTTTATATATTTTTTATTTTAAAGCAAAAGGTCAAATATAAGATAGATTTACGTAAGGTAAGGTCAGGGAAAGGTATATTAGGTAAGATATGTTTAGAAAAGACCATTTATTATTCATTATGCTCACGTATTTTGTGATTATTATTATTATTATTATTATTATTATTATTATTATTATTATTATTATTCTATCGTGTATGAAAAATAAATGATAATGTTTTGTGATGTAAACTCTGACCTTTTTGAATATTTCTGCTCTGTCATCCTCCGTGAGTTTCCCAGGCAGTCCGGGCGGCCCAGGCAGCCCCCTACCTGGCTTACCTTTCTCACCTGTGCACCAAGAAGCTCAATTAACACCTATCATTCACCTTTCCTCACCCACCCACCCACTTCACCTGCTTCAAAATCATGTTCTAGATTAAACAAATAAATTAGGTTTTTTTTCTTTTTTAAATATACTATAAAACATATTCCTAATGATATCGCTTTATAAAATTAGTATTAAAAGTTTGAATATAATTAGAAAGAATAGATACATAGATGAATAATTATAAAGTCGGTTAGGTTTTTTCTCTCCTCAATTATTTATCATATCTTTACGTTCATCTCCTTCATTTATATAAAGTAAAGGACATTATTCAGACCTTTTCCGCCCTTGATGCCTTGGTTAGCGTAAAGGCCAGACCCAGACGCCCCCGGAGCTCCGTTCAACCCAGGGGCACCCGGCTCCCCCTTGTGTCCTGGGGTTCCACTTCTTCCTGGGGTCCCCTACGGAAATCAGGAAAAAATGAACTACAGGCTAAAAAGGTAAAAAAAAGGTTAAAGGTAAAAGGAAAAAAAGGAAAGAAATAACAGAAAAGGATTATTAATATGTTAAGTAAATTGTGGTTATGATGTGTCAGGTTTATTTTTCACGTTTAAATAAGTTATGAATGGAAGATAATATTGTTTAATGAAAAATATATAAAGCCACATACTGATAATAGGAACGACATTAACTAAATCCAAAAAATGAGAATAGATTAATCAGATTTTTTTTGTTTTTGTTTTATTCCCATTAATATTTTTACTTTTGCCAATAATTCTAGACTTATAAACTTAAAAAAAAATAATGATAATAATAACAATAATGAGTAAATCAAAGATATATTCCTCCCCTCATCTCCCCTCACCCACCTACACTTACCTCCCCTTTCTCCCCTCATCCCTACACTTACCTCCTCCCCTTTCTCCCCTGGGTTTCCTTCCTCCCCTTTATCTCCCTTACTCCCAGGGTGTCCTCTTGGTCCCCTCTCCCCCTGGACCCCTGCATTTCCCTTCAGTCCTGGGGCTCCTGGGGTACCTGGGCGGGCTGGGGCCACCGCCATTCCGTTTTCTAACTGCAAGGGGGACTGTGTTAATGTTCCAGGCAAAGAAAACGGGTTGCAGATTGTGAATAGAAGATGGGAAGTTCAAGTAAAAATGAAAGTGAATGAATGATAAATGGTAATAAGTCAGTGAATGAGGATAAAGAAAAAATAGATGATAGTGAAGAAAATGAATTCGTGTCAGATATAAAAAAAAAAGATAATGTGATGATAATGACCAAAATAAATACAAGAAAAAAAATATTAAGATAGGAATGACAACAATGATAATAAGTCAATACATTGATGACAGAAAACTTGCATGAGTGAAAAATGAAGAAGAAATTACAAATATATAGATGCATGAACAATAACAATAGAAGAATTATCAATACAGAAGAATCATAAATAAAGAAATATATAAAAACACAGATAGGAAACAAGATAAAGATGATAAACACATGGAAAATAAATGAAAAAACGTAAACATATGGGGGGAGAGAGAGAGAGAGAGAGAGAGAGAGAGAGAGAGAGAGAGAGAGAGAGAGAGAGAGAGAGAGAGAGAGAGAGAGAGAGAGAGAGAGAGAGAGAGAGAGAGAGAAACATCACCTACAAAATTACATCTCATTCAAAACAATTACCTAGAAAATTACCACTTACAGAATGCAACACGTATATTACAAAACTTTTATAATGTCTCGTAAGTAACATGCAAACATTAGCTCATCATGCAGAGATAATTGAGTTGCAGAAGATTGTAAAAACGATATAAATTTTTAGTTATTTTTTTTAGGAGAGTTAGGAAGCATTTTTATATATATATATAAAGGCTACACAAATTTCTATAAAGTTTAAGGTTTAGTTAGTATGTGAATTAAGCGTTAAATATATAAAAGTAAAGATTAACTGACCATTTTTGAAACTCAAACAATATAGATTCGTTAAAATTTTTTTTATTGATTTAATTAATTTATGAATAATTACATAATTCCTCATTTATCTATCCATTATATTCAACATAATGAGGTGTTATTATCTATTACATATCTATTAGTTTGCTTCTTTACGTTTATTTATATATCCGTTTCTTTATAAATCTCTATGTTTAGTTTCACCTCCACTCGCCTCTCTTAATGTATCGGTAATTGGTCAGTTAATATATACTTTTAACTCTTTATTTCATTATGCGAGGAATACTTTAGGGTCATTTTTTACGATTAAGGTTCAGAACAGCCACACAGACAGACACAGACAGACATAAACAGACTGACTGATTGAATAACGAAGATTTACAATGAATATTTTGAGTTGAAAAAATTATAAACTCACTCATTTTGTATAATTAAATTTGTAATAATTTTGAAGCCTCCGTTACCATGGCTTAATCAATGACTTTTATATAATTTTAGTCATTACTTATTAGTTTAAATTCGTTTCTACTACTTAAGGGAAAAAAAATAATGACTCAGTGGTGATGTTAAGGAAAAAAAAGAAAACAAATTGAAATAAACAGTCTTAAACGGATCAGATTTTCGTTTTATTTATCATTATTATTAGTTGTTGTTTTTTTGTGCCAGAAATAATGTTATAAGTTGATAAAATTAATGATCTATGTAGCTGCTCTTAACCTTATTACTCCTTATTTTGGTCTCATTCCTGGCTAAACACATACGTAAAAGAGAGAGAGCGAGAGAGAGAGAGAGAGAGAGAGAGAGAGAGAGAGAGAGAGAGAGAGAGAGAGAGAGAGAGAGAGAGAGAGAGAGAGAGAGAGAGAGTCAGTCAATCTAGAACTATATATCAGTTAGGAGAGTTTAGATAGGAGCAATTTTCATCTATATTTTTACCTTAAACATATTGCGTGGCTTCCATTGTGGCTGAGGAGCGAAGGAAAAAAGTCACAATATAAAGGTAACTGCTAAAAAATGGTAAAAATATTGAGTGTGGAGATGTTTTCTTTCTTTCTTTCTTTCTTTTCTTTTCTTTTCTTTCTTTCTTTAGTGCATAAGAGAAGAGGTCATGGAAATGGTGTGTGATATAAATAAAATAGATAAATAAAGGTTATGAGATTATATAAAGGAGGATGAAGCATAACCGTGAGAATATTGCGTGTAAATGAAAGAGAGAAAAAGAGAGATAGAGAAAGAGAATTAAAAAGCAGTGTGTCAAAACGTGAAGTGATATAAAAATAAACAGTGTTACCAATTAAACAAAATCAAAACAGAGCAAATTTAACTAGTTCAAACTTACGTCAAAACCAGGACTCCCCCATCCAGGCTGACCAGGGGGTCCTTGGGGTCCTACACCACCCATGGGGCCTGGTGGTCCATCAAGTCCGGACTCCCCTTTGACTCCCTGGGGGCCTTCAATACCTGTGAAGGGGTGTGAAGGGGTGTGAAGTGGTGTGAAGGGGTGTGGGGGAGAGACAGTTACAAAACACACATCATATGAAAATATGTTCTTTCACGTTTCTGTGACGGAAATATTTATTTTTATTATATGTGGCCTTGAAAATGTCAACCAAAATTTACGTCAATCGAATTTGCTGCCATTTTACAGCATATTTATTAGTCCTAGAGGAAATATACATAGAGACAAATCTGTAGAGTTTGACAAGCACTGGGCTCATCACACAAAGGATCAGCTGCCTCACATATGTTCCTGAATCTTAATACCCATCTCACAACAAATATAATTACCTGTTTGTATGTATTTACATACAAACAGGTAATTTGAAACACAGGTAAAGACAGGTCATTACAAACAAACACAGGTAAGTTATGAAGATTTTTTTCTCCATAATTCAAAGTTTGATAAAAAAAATAATTCTATTGCCTCACCTCTTCTTCCTTGGTGACCCCGATCGCCCTTCCCGCCCTTATCCCCCGGTGGGCCGCGTTCCCCTGGGGGTCCCGGCCGCCCGGAGTTGCCTGGGGGGCCTGCCACGCCATCCCGCCCTGGCAACCCAACAGGACCGCGGGGACCGTGGGGAATCTAAAGCAAAATGAAGGGAATTAACTCCTCTTTGATGTGTTTATTGATAGCAAAACAAATATAAATAAAAAATACCTAAAGTTTAATTTCAAACAGACATAAATGAAAAATACCAAATAATTCCAGACATAAATAACAAAAACATAACAATATCAATAATTTCAAACAGACAAATAAAAAAAATAACAATATCAATAATTTCAAACAGTCAAATAAAAAAACAAGAGATTCCTTTCAAACACACAAATGAAATGCGACAAGATTTCCAAACATACATCAATGGAAAAATCACAAAAACTTCCTTTCAAACAGACAGATTAAAAACACCAATAATATAACCCAAACAGACAAATGAAATATAACAATCATTTCATACAGACATAAATAACCTTTCGTTCCAATGGTCCACCTAACATTACATCACGCCCTTACCTGTGTCAAGACCGACGCCACCAGGTAGGACGTGTTGCAGGGGCACTCCGGCAGCCCCCTCCACCCCAACCCCTTCCCATCCACCTGTTGGGGAGGATTGTTCAAAGGGCGTGACTCCAATTACAGGTGAAGGACACGTGCCTTCATCACTGACTAACTGACTCACTCAAAGACTCGCTAAACAGTCAATCAGTTAGCCAGTTAATCAGTCAGTCAGTCAGTTCATCATTCAGTCAATAATATATTCGTTAATTCACTTATTTAGTCACTTAATTAATTATTCATTCAGTCAATCAGTAACTTTATCAATTATTCCTTTAGTCAATCAGTCACTTAATTATTCATTCAGTCAATCAGTTACTTGATTATTCAGTCAATCATTAACTTTAAATCAATTATTTATTCAATCAATCAGTCAGTCAATTATTCATTCAGTCAATGGTTCAGTGAGTCCGTTTACTCACCAGCTCGTGGTCGCCATCAAGCCTGTTGGGGGACTTCTTGCCTGGCGGTCCTGGGCCTCCTGGGGGACCTGGGGGACCTGGCCGGCCTGGGGGACCCGTTTTAGACTCCCCCGGAGAACCCTAAACACACACACACACACACACACACACACACACACACACACACACACACACACACACACACGAGAAGAGTGTTTGCTTAGTTTGTCGTCCTTGTTTAATACAATGAATTTTATATATAATTTACACATGGTTTTTCTTAATATTGTTGATTATCATTATTATTATTATTATTATTATTATTATTATTATTATTATTGTTATTATTATCCTTCCCTTACCTTGGCTCCTTTGCTTCCCCTCTCTCCCCTCGGTCCCGGAAGTGCAAACTCTGTCCAAAAAATAACACTAAACATGAGTAGAGGAACAGAAAACGGAACCAACACAAACAGACAAATGACGAGCGGATGGCGTCAAGATAAAGAAAAAAAGGTAATATATTATCTTAACAAACATTCTGTGACATTGTGAAACTGAAATAAAAAAAATTAAATAAAAAACTAAATAATTAATATAAAAACAACTAAAAGTATTCGTGTTAGTAGTAAGAAAAAGGAAAGTGGTTCTTTTTAGGAGGTTATAATGAAGAAAAAGCAAGATTAGAAAAAATATCTTGAAACAAAAACTAACCATTGATAACCCCGGTGGTGAGGAGGTAACCCGCTTCGTGATCACTGCGGGGGGAGGGGGGGAGGGAGGAGGGGGGAGGGGAGACGGGGGGAGAGGTGGAGGCAAACACTATCAAAGGCCTTTCAGTGAGGGATGGTGATGGTGCAGGTGTGAAGGTAGTGGTAGTGGTGGGTGTAGTAGTAGTAGTAGTGGTAGTAGTGGTAGTAGTAGTAGTGGGCCACCCGCCTGACGCCTCCTGGTAATCATAATCATCACCATAATATTCTCCGTCACGCGTCGCATCAGAGCCGTGAAGAAGGTCACGGTCTCCTGAGGCGTTAGTATCGTGGTTATAGTCTTCAGAGTACTCATAGAGGTCGTTGTAGTCGTCGTGAGGGTCGTGGTGTGTGTTGCAGTGTTGGTCGTGGCCCTTGGGGAACACAACCTGCCCCTGGTGGTACCTGAGACACTGAGCCTCGTGACTGTAGGGCAGCATCGGGCAGGTGAAGGCGTCTTGTGGCCAAGGGAACAGATTCTTCATCATGACTGGCAGACACTGACGCACCGCAGACTCACACACCTCACGGCAGGGCGGCAGGGGCCTCACCACGCCCGGCCGGCAGGGGGGAGCCAGCAGGGAACACACTAAGAACCGGAACTCTTGACTACAGCTTGTAGTTTGTAGTTGATACCAGAACTTGACAGCAGTGATCTCAGCCTCCTTCGGGCCCTGACCCAGCAGGTTTGGGTACAGGACGCGATCCCACTCCACGCCCTTACACGCCCACAACCCCATCGCCTGGCAGTGGGTGTCGTCACAGCCTGGTGTCCACCCACCGCCCCCCACCAGACAAACATCAGTACTTATAGCGTCAAGAAACACTGACAAGCTAGTGGTATGGTCTCTCAGGGCAAAATAAAAGTAAATTATATGAAACAATAGTGACAAATACTAGTATGTCTCTTAGGTAATAATAAAAGTAATTATCAAAAAATAACACTGACAAACACTACTTGATATAGTCTCTCAGGGGGAAACAAGACTAAATGATAAGGACAAAACACTGAAAAGGATTGCTTAGAAATTAATTAAAGTTTTTTTTTCTTCAAAACAAATATTAAACTTGAATATTAGCAAGCGAGGCAAAAACAAAAGAACACAGAAAATAGTTACATTACCATTTAATTTTTTTTTTATTTAATTCAAGGTTAAAAAAAAACAAAGACCACATTACATTACTTACAAAAATATACAAAATTAAAAAAATGCAACAAATACATCATTCCTACATTTAATTATCTGTTAGTCTGTTAATTAAGACGAGCGGGGGCCAGGCAGGGGGCGGGGCATGGCTGGCAGGGGGCGGGGCGGGGCTGGCAGGGGGCGTGGCAGCCAGGCAGGGTTAGCGGACACCCTGTAGCAGCCTAATACTACACAGGGGCAGGCACGGCAGGGTGTGTGTGTGTGTGTGTGTGTGTGTGTGTGTGTGTGAAAGAAAATGGGTGTTGGTTGTTTGTTAATTTGAACCAATGAGGAAGCAGCTTTCAAAACATTCTGGTCGGTGATTGGTGGTTGAGTTTGTTCCTTAAATGCTATTGGTTAGAACGTCGCTCGCATGCCATTGGTGGAGGAAGAAGTGGATGAAGGAATAAGGGAGAGAAGAGAAGAAGAGGGAAAGAAAGAAGAGGAGAAGAGGGAAAGAAGAGGAGAAGAGGGAAAGAAGAGGAGGAAAGGGAGGAAGAGAGTGAAAGAAAAGGAGTAAGGGAGTAAGGGAAAAGGAAAGAAAGAGAAGGAAAGAAAGGGAGATAAGAAGAAGAAAAGGGAGAGAGGAAGAAGGAAAGGGAGGAGAGAAGAAAGGAAAGAAAGACGAGGAATAGAAAGAAAGGAAAATATAAAGAAATAAAGAAAGAAAAATGAAAGAAGAAAATAAAAGAAAGAAATGAGAATAAACAGAATGTATAGAGAGGAAAAATAAAGAAAAAAATAAGGAAAGAAAAGAAAAAAATAGGAAAAAGGTTTTAGAGAAAGGAAAAAAATAAATACAAAATAAAAGAAAGATAAAAAGAAGAAAATATAGAAGGAAAAAAAGAAAAATATAACAAGATAGATAATATCATAACTATATATAAACAAACAAACAAACAAACACGTTAAGTTAATAAACAAATGACAAGCAATCAGTTGGTTATAAGCATTGCCTCTCTCTCTCTCTCTCTCTCTCTCTCTCTCTCTCCTCTCTCTCTCTCTCCTCTCTCTCTCTCTCTCTCTCTCTCTCTCAGGAAGGAAATTATAGTGTTGAATGTGCATAAGGAAGTGAGAGAGAGAGAGAGAGAGAGAGAGAGAGAGAGAGAGAGAGAGAGAGAGAGAGAGAGAGAGAGAGAGAGAGAGAGACACACATTTTTTCTCTTTCACAAAAAATGAAAAAAAAAGGACAAAACAGGATTTCAAAAAGTTCATAACATCCTCCTCCTCCTCCTCCTCCTCCTTCTCTTCCTCCTCCTCCTTCTTCTTCTTACCACGTGGAGGGGGCGGGGGGGGCGGCGGGGGTAAGGGGGGCAGTGATCCCTCAAAATTTATTCCTGATCCTTCCAGTCTTGGCAACAGAATGTCATCCTCGTCCTCCATGTCAAACTAGAAGGTCAAGGTCAAGGTCAAGGTCATCATCATCATCATCATCATCATCATCATCATCATCATCATCATCATTGACTGTCATTCTATTCATTATCAAATATTAGTATCATTATTCCCTTCTTCTCCTCTTCATTATCATCATCATCATCATTATTATCATTATCATTATCTATTCATTATCATCAAACAT
>JAPQNM010000030.1:1378079-1383079 GCA_029783475.1 Metacarcinus magister | reverse complement strand
TTTAGAGAGAGAGAGAGAGAGAGAGAGAGAGAGAGAGAGAGAGAGAGAGAGAGAGAGAGGAGAGAGAGAGAGAGAGAGAGAGAGAGAGAGAGAGAGAGAGAGACACACACACAGACACACACACACACACACACACGAGGCTTACACCATTGTACAGTACGCACACAAACCGACTAATCCACATACACCTCAATACACACACACACACACACACACACACACACACACACACACACACGAAAAGAAAGGAAAGAAACCCAAAGGTGAAAATATCCATTCCCACGATTTTCAAAGAGCAAGAAAATTTCGTGAACAATTTTCGACACTTCCAAATCTCACGAAAATTGTTATTACATAGAGATTTTCGGTCACACTGAACACGAATCTAGACTTAATGTTCTTATTACTACACTAACACACCTTAATTCACCCTAGATTACCTAATAAAAATAATAAAAATAATTAAGATAGCCATTATTTAACTTTACAGGGTGATGCTGGTCTCCTATGATGATAAGGAGAAAAAAAAACAAGAAGTGAGGTAAGAGGAAGGGAGGAGAGAGAGGGAGAAGAAGGAAAAGATAGGTGAGTCAGGAAAGAAGGAGGAGGAGGAGGAGGAGGAGGAGGAGGAGGAGGAGGAGGAGGAGGAGGAGGAGGAGGCTCTGTAATGAACCCACATCAACACGCCTCTTCATCTCCCCCTCAAGTTGTTTTTGTTGCTTGTTTTCGTCGCTTTTTTCTTTCCTTTTAATTCGTTTTTCCATCGTCACCTCAGCACACTCCTCTTCCTCTTCCTCCTCCTCCTCCTCCTCCTCCTCCTCCTCCTCCTTAACACTTTTTTCCCTTCTTCTCTACTACCTTCCTATCTTATTACTTCTCCTCCTCCTTTTCTTCTTCTTCCTCCTCCTCCTCCTCCTCCTCCTCCTTTCCTTACGTATCATCCAGTGTTTTCCTATATATCTGTTAGTTTATTTCTTCACCTTTCTCTCTCTCTCTCTCTCTCTCTCTCTCTCTCTCTCTCTCTCTCTCTCTCTCTCTCTCTCTCTCTCTCTCTCTCTCTCTCTCTAGGTGCGGGTGTACAATTACATAGACACAGTACAGAGACGCCTTCAAGCAACACACACACACACACACACACACACACACACACACACACACACACACACACACACATACTAATTGGACCAGCAGGAAGTAAGTACAGAAGCCAAGGAGATATCGTTAAGGGTGAGTCATTCGGATAGCGGAGGAGGAGGGAAAATAATGATAAAGATAAGGAATAAGTGAAATTGATGAAGAAAATGAAATGATGGAATGGAATGATGTAAAGTAATGATAATAATGAAAAATAGTGGAAATTATTAATAGACTCAAGAGATTTTTTAGAGAATGTTAAGAAGGTGAATGATTTTGTTCAATGTAATGGGAGTGACAATAATGAAAACAAAAAATTAAATGATAAAAAATGGAATGATAATGAAAACAGTGAACATTAACGACCTGGGAGCATTTGAAAGCAAGTTATAAATGTGAAAGAAACTATTAATTGTACTAGGAGTGAAAATTAAGAAAAAATAGTCCAAGAAAATGAAAAATATGAAGAAAAATATTACACCATCACTGTTACTACTACTACTACTACTACTACTACTACTACTACTACCCAGGTAACACCCCCTACTCCCCCCCCTAACCACTTCATCCGTATTTACCCAAGGCCCAACCACTATAAAGGGAGAGGGAGGGGAGGGAAGGGAGGGGAAGGGAAGGGAAGGGAAGGAAAGGGAAGGAAAGGGAAGGAAAGAAGGGGGACAAGGGGGCAGTGTGGCAAAGGCAGGCAACCACATCCTGTCCTATTGTGAGAGAGAGAGAGAGAGAGAGAGAGAGAGAGAGAGAGAGAGAGAGAGAGAGAGAGAGAGAGAGAGAGAGAGAGAGAGAGAAGGGGGGAGGGTACCGGAACTCCCCAAGAGGCAACTATCTCATATAACATAATGGAAACCTGAGGAGGAGGAGGAGGAAGAGGAGGAGGGTGTGGAGGAGGAGGAGGAAGAGGAAGAGGAAGAGGAGGAGGAGGAGGAGGAGGAGGAGGAAAGGTAAGTCTGTAGTAGAAGTAATGTAAATAATGGGTACGAATCAAGAATATTGGATAAAGAAGAAGAAGAAGAAGAAGGAAAAGAAAATAAAGATGAAAAAACAAGACAAAAAAAACCAGTAAAAAAAATCAGAGAAAGAAGATGGTGGTGGTGGTGATGGTGATGATGGTGATGGTGGTGGTGGTGGTGGTGATGATGGTGATGGTGATGTGGTGGTGATGATGATGATGATGATGGTGATGGTGATGATGGTGGTGGTGGTGGTTCCTTCCCTAAATACAAACACTCGACACCTTTACCTAAGAATAATTTGCATAGGACATGTTGACTTTAGGTATGGAGGGTCAAGATTACGCGAAAAGGGATTCTCTCTCTCTCTCTCTCTCTCTCTCTCTCTCTCTCTCTCTCTCTCTCTCTCTCTCTCTCTCTCTCTCCCATAAAAAATAATCAGATATCCCAATTTAGATTCGAATTTCATGTATCTTTTAAGAGAGAGAGAGAGAGAGAGAGAGAGAGAGAGAGAGAGAGAGAGAGAGAGAGAGAGAGAGAGAGAGAGAGAGAGAGAGAGAGAGAGAGAGAGAGTCTTGATCTGTTTGGCGCCATGACAGTTATCAAGAAAATCGTCTTAACAACCAATTAAACCCAAGCTCCTTCAGAGGCGGGTTGAGTACTGTTACCATCCCCAAGGACTCCAAGGACCTTAGGAACACCATTACTATTTAGGTCACCGATACTGTTCCTTGGTATTCAATCCTTTATATTTTCCTTAGTATCTATAGTTTTTCATTTATATATTTTTGTTTTGTTTTGTTGTTTTTGTTTTAGGATCACTATGTAGGTCACTGATACGGTTTCTTGGTGTTTAATTCTTTATATTTTCTTTAGTACTTATTGTTTTTCATTTATATATTGTTTTTTCTTAATCTGTATTGTTTTTCCTTTACATATATTTTTTCTTACAGCTTTTATTTTCTTTAATTATATTTGTTGTTGTTGTTGTTGTTGTTGTTGTCACTTATATTTGCTCGTTTTTATAAGTAAGTACAACAGTCACTTTCTATTTCCTCGTTGCTATATATCCTTTACTTATAATTACTTTGAACTTACAATTAATTCCCTGACTGGGCCCAATCCTTAATGATATCAAAACACCACTACTACAGTCCCTCACTTTAATTCTTACTTATAATACACACAAGTAAGTACACGAGACATTGATACTACCATTAGACGCAAAAAATAAATTAATAAATAAATAAAAAGTGTTAAAAATATATAATAAAAGTTAGTCATAAGAGTCATTTTGGTCAGTAAACATAAAAAAAATTAATATACATAAACATAGCACCAGAAAATTATGTTGATGTTACTATAAGTCTTTCTGCAAATTATTTATAAACATTCTTAGCTACGAGGAGGCGAAGATAAGATAAATTAATGTGTGTAGACGTAAGAAAAAATGCTGATTACGTGGTGTCTACAAGTTAATAAATGCGTTACACACCCTTAATTATACTCAACTCAAAGTATGTCATTAATTATAGCGGAGTGAATATGGAAAGTTATTATAGAGGTTTGAATGCTATGTGGGTTCCAATGTTACTTTCGACTCTGTGGTTTTATTTATTTATTTATTTGTGTGATTTTGTGAGTGTTTAAGAATGAGATTTAAAATGTTTTGAATATAATGAGAATATAAAAAAGAATAAAGGAAGAAGAGAAGCGAAAGAAATATGAAAAGAAAAATACGTTAAATTGAAGACTGTACCAAGAAAATATGAAAAGGAAGAGAATGAATAGTATAAATGAAATAAGATAACGATTTAAAAGAAGAATAAGAAAAGAAAAACAAGATAATCATCATAATCATCATCATCATCATTATCAACAGTACTTTGTTTCGCCTTTAAACAAAATAAACAAAAACTTGAAACTCATTTACAAAACCATTCAAAAATAATCTATGACACAAACACGAGTAAAAAAGAAAAAAATATGAATCTCTACAAAAAAAATTCTATCATCACTTTCTCTTCTCAATGAATAATAATAAAAAAAAGCAATTAATTCACAGTCATTTATTACATAGTGAATGAAGTTTCCCATTAAGATCGAAGGGTTTAATGGGGGTGGAATAGGCTTAGGTTTGGTATGTAATAAAGGAATGAATATTTAAGAAAAGGTTACCCATTACTACCATATAAGCAGGAATTAATTATATAAACATTACACAATAAAAAAAAATATATTAAAAAAAAAGATTTAAACTAAACTATTATTATTTTCATTGTTTTTTTTTTTAATTTAAACTATTCAATGACTAAAAAAAATACATATTAAAAAAAAGTAAATTAGAAATAAATCAAATATACGAAAAACTAATTATTATTATTTACATGAAGTTATATTTTCATTATCACTTTATTTAACGTTTTCTTTTTAAATTATATATTCTTCTTTAGACAATTTCATTAATTTTCCTACTTATCATTGCCTTCCCTTTCACTCCTTACTAACCTCCTCCTCCTCCTTCCTCTTCCTCCTCCTCCTCCTCCTCCTCCTCTTCCTCTTCCTTCTTCCTTATTCATCTATCTCCGTCCTTGTCTCCTTCTCTAGCCCGTCACAACACCATCCTACGTGTATTTATGAGAGGCAAGCTTCCTCCTCCTCCTCCTCCTCCTCCTCCTCCTCCTCCTCCTCCTCTTCGCTTCTTCCTTCTACACCTCCTTCACTCCGTCCATCTTCTCCTCTTCCTCACCATCTTGATTCTTATATAATATTCTCTCTCTCTCTCTCTCTCTCTCTCTCTCTCTCTCTCTCTCTCTCTCTCTCTCTCTCTCTCTCTCTCTCTCTCTCTCCGACGAAACGGGAAAAAAACAGGGAAAATAACAGGAAAAAAAAAAAAAA
>JAPQNM010000030.1:1373079-1375579 GCA_029783475.1 Metacarcinus magister | reverse complement strand
ACTTAAACTAGCAACTCAGCAACACAAACTCCCAAAGTAACACAAGATTCCAGCAACACAAACTTTGAAACACTATCACCTTAGCATCACACAACTTAAATAGCAACACTTAGAGGGGACAATACTACCAGTCAAGTCACAGAATCAGCAACTCAAACTAGCAACACAACCTAACACCAGACTAACACAAACTTAGCGTTACACAACTCAACTGGTAACACTGGAGAGGACAAGTAACACAGACTCAGCAACACAAACCATCACAGCAACACAACGCAACACAACACAACACAAGAATCCAGGTGTTTCCTCGGCAACAAGTGACTTAGCAACATCGAGTCAACCAGTAACACAACACAGCATGAAGTAATGTTGCTAGAGGGCGTGAAGCAGCTTGGATCACTCCCCGCAACACATCAACACAACACAACACAACTCAGCTTCATTCATTGACTCAGAGGAACGAAACACAAGACTCGAATCTGCTTCATTTCATTCCACATCACGATTTTCATTTCCTTTTCGAGAGCAGAATGAAAATTAAATCAACTTGTGTTATTTTCGATTAGGTCATTAATTTCACGGATTTGGGGCTTTGAACGAGGTCATGTAAGGTCACTGGAAGCACAGGTCAAGGCACGATAGTAAGGCACAAAACAACCGGGTCACAGGGAGGATGGAGAGAGAGAGAGGAGACGTGACTACATCCTCCCACTGTTCAAGGGTGACTGAGGCTGGCTGGCTGGGACTGAGATGCTATGAGGTATTAGATGGTCATGTTTGGCAACTCGATTCCCTAACAATTACGTCCTATTCGAATGCCTCTCAATCCCAGGTGAGAGTACGCGTTTGTAAAGGTAATTAATGGGTGTAAAATTCTTGTCTATAATTGGTCATTTAAAGATTATAGTACATAGTCTTCAATCTTGACCTCTGATTGGTAGTTTAATTAGTCATGGAAGCTACAGGTGTAAATAAAGGTGATGTATGACTTAATGACCTCAGTTTCCATGCAGGATTAATGGGTAATGATCACTAATTATACCTTAAGGAAGGAAGGAAGGAAGGAAGGAAAGAAAGAAAAGATAACTCCGGAAAGAAATAAACAAATACTTGATAGAATATAAATGAAAGAAAAAAATGAAAGGAAGGAAGGAGGGAAGGAAGGAAGGAAGGAAAAAAAAAAAAAAAACAATACAATACAAAAAATAAATAAATAAATAAATAAAAGCGAAAGTGAGTGAGTAAGACAAACTCTGATAAAGGAGATGATTAGTGAGGAACAGGTGATGAAAGTATAGATGAAGTGACTGGCCAATGATGAAGGTACATGTAGAGAATGAATAATGGGATTAGGAACGTGGTAGGGAGGGGGGGCGGGGGGAGGAGGCAGGGGGGAGGGGTGGGAGAGTCTGTACCTGGCCAACACCTGACCGTCAAGATGATTAACAGGTGAGACAAAAGGGTTGATAGGTAGGAGAATAAGAGGCTGACAAGGGATGTAATGGCAGGTAAGATGAATGGAAGGTAAGGTGTTAAATTAAAGGTAAATTAGGGGAGATAAGTAAATTAGTGATTAATGAAGGAATGACAGGGAATAGAGGAAGGGTTAGGGAGCATTTGGGTGATGGAGAGGAGAGGGTAAAGGTGTGATAAAGATAGGTAAGTGATGAAAGGATTAGATAAGAAAGGGTTGTGTTGTGTGCGGATTACAAAGACAGATTAAACATAGAAAAAGGTATGTAAAGTTTATTATTATTATTATTATTATTATTATCAGTATTACTTATTATTATCATCATCATTACAGCTTTAATTATTATCATAGCACATAATATTTAAATAGTTTGGTTACTCTTTCAAAGTCATTTTCTTCTACAACCAAGGATTTAAAACTAAAAACGATATTTTGAGGAAGACTTTGTTATATCTTTCTTGTTCGTAGTAGTTGTCAGCCTTGAGGAAATGTTACTAATCTTGACGGTAAATAAAAACCTAATCTTCGTCTCACCTGTCTGTCTTTGCTGTGATATTATTTATTAACAATTTTCCTCGTAAGTTAATATGTATTGCTACGTTACTATTCAGCTTGACTTTCTTCTATTCTTATTTATTCATCTGTTTTCTTATTTCCTATATCTTAGTTACCATAACGAGGCACTAACGTTACACATAATAATACTTGATAGCCTTGTACTCGTCATCTAGTTTGCTTGTCCACGTAACGACTCAACAATTAACCAACAAAGTCAACTGATAACCATTTAAACAACAACAACAATAACAGCAACAGCAACAACAACAACAACAACAACAACAGCAGCAGCAAGTCTAACACCATAGCTACCGTAGAAACCTCGAAAACTAGAGACCAACGAATAACTTACAACAAACATAACATTCTAGATCAGTGGTTCTTAACCTGGGTTCGATCGAACCCCAGGGGTTCGTTGAGTCACGAAGGGTTCGGTGAATGCACTGATGAAGCTTGCAGGGTTCA
>JAPQNM010000030.1:1360579-1365579 GCA_029783475.1 Metacarcinus magister | reverse complement strand
TATAATTTGGAAATAAAAGTTAATCGCTACAGACACCACGAAAAAAAAAGACAAACAACATCAAAAATATAAATCAAAATAATAAAATGTATCATACGTCTGAGAAATAAATAAAAAAATAGTAAGTTAGTAGATACAGATAAATAAGTAAATAAACTAAGACGGAAAGAAGTAAATAAATAGAGTTAGGAGTGAGAAATTAAATCACGACACCAAATGAAAGACAGGAGGAAATTATCTCCGACCCACTGGAGGAAAGGAGGAAAAAGGTCACTTGAGGGGAGAGTGAGGGAGGAAACGGAGGAAAGAGAGGGAGGAAATGGGGGAAAGACAGACTGTGAGGTGTGTCAGTCTTTTTTTTGGGGGGAGGGAAGGAGGGAAGGAGGGGAAAGATGGGAAGGAAGGAAAAAAGGAAGGAGGGAAGGAGAGGAATAGAGAAGGAGGGAAGAAAGGAAAAGGGGAAGAAGGGAAGAAGGGCAAGAGAGAAGGAGGGAAGGTGGGAAAGAGGGAAGAAGGAGAAGTAGATGGACGTTTGTGTCGAAGGAAAATCGAGTTTGTAGGAAAAATTGTCTTTAAGAAAATTTTCCTTTCTTATATAATTTTTTTTCAATGTGTTTTAGAATAATAATATAGAATAAAAACGTTTGCATATAAAGTTTTAAATAATTCATCAGATGCAAAGTCAAAAAAAAAAAAGAGACATACGCAGAAGTAAGGAGTAAAAAGTCAAAATTAAGAAGTCAAAAATATACGAAACAACGTAGAAGTAAAAATGAAATAAGTTTGTAAGCAAAGTTTTGAAGATTTGATCAAATGTTTCAGATTGGAATGCGATTTACTAATTACTAACAGAGAGAGAGAGAGAGAGAGAGAGAGAGAGAGAGAGAGAGAGAGAGAGAGAGAGAGAGAGAGAGAGAGAGAGAGAGAGAGAGAGAGATTAGTCAATAGGGACCATAATTTACATTCAAATTAATGTAGTACCTCCTCCTCCTCCTCCTCCTCCTCTTGCTTCCTTCGTCAACTTAATTACTTCTTTACGTCTTTGTATTAATTCTTCTTTATCAACTTTCACCACCACCACCACCACCACCACCACCACCATCACCACCACCACCACCACCACCACCACCACCACCACCACCACCACCACCACCACCACCACCACCACCATTACTCTGATACAAAATGCCTCCCACACACAACTTTTTTCCCATTAAAAGAGAGAGCGAGAGACAGAAGAAAAAAAAAGTGTGAATGAATTAGGTGTCTTTAAGGAACCATTAAGAGCGTTCACATTAACTTGGCGAATAAGCTTCCCTTCCTCCTCCTCCTCCTCCTCCTCCTCCTTCTCCTCCTCCTCCTCCTTTAAACACCTGTAATTTGTGACCTTTAGAAAGAAAGAATTAGACTAGAGTACCTTATATATACTCTCTCTCTCTCTCTCTCTCTCTCTCTCTCTCTCTCTCTCTCTCTCTCTCTCTCTCTCTCTCTCTCTCTCTCTCTCTCTCTCTCTCTCTCTCTCCTCACACCTGTCAGTACTCACCTGTCCTGCTCTTGTCCCTTATAGTAAGAGGGAAGGCTGGGTCTGCTGCCACGCCCCCCCGCCACCACACCGCCGCCACCACCACCACCACCACCATGGCCGCCGCCTCCGTAAACCTGCAACAGTACCACAATAACATGATAAGAAATGCATGTGAAAAGAAAGATAAAGGAAAAGATAAGAGGTATAAAGAATGATAAATATAAAGGTTAATTGCCATGGAAAACACACACAGGTGA
Source organism: Metacarcinus magister (assembly GCA_029783475.1). Classification (NCBI taxonomy): domain Eukaryota; kingdom Metazoa; phylum Arthropoda; class Malacostraca; order Decapoda; family Cancridae; genus Metacarcinus; species Metacarcinus magister. The sequence goes on along the minus strand of JAPQNM010000030.1, from coordinate 1,363,797 downwards.
TAGAAAAATAAACAGGTTATAAAAAATCATATGGAATACAATAAATAATAATAATAATAATAAATAAATAAATAAATAAATAAAACGTAATGCAATGTTCCGTAAGTCCATAACAGAAGAAGAAAAAAATATATGGATAGAAAACAATAATAAATAAAATGAATAAATAACAATAAAAAACCAGGTAATTGCAATAGAGGAAAGGAAAGCCCAGATAAATAAAATAAATAAATAAATATATAAACAAATTAATAAATAAATAAATAAATAAAACAATGCAATAACAATCATAAAATAAAAAGCCAGGTAATTGCAATCTTCCCTCTGTTCAAACTCCATTAGTCTGTTTGACACTTTACGTTCCACCTAATGACATTACACCTCTTTGACTCCACAACATTTTTAACGGGATACTAATTCCCTTAGTGTTGGGTTGAAGCGTACACACATTAGTTCCCCTTCCCTGCCTGCCTGCCTGCCTGCCCTGGGGAATGAAAGGGGAAGGTTGGGGAAGGTTGGGGAAGGTTGGGGATGGTTGGGGAAGGTTGGGGAAGTGTAGGGAAGGTTGGGGAAGTGTGGGGAAGGTTGGGGATAGTTGGGGAAGGTTGGGGAAAGGTTGGGGAAGATTTGGGAAGATTTGGAAAGTCTGGGTAAGGTTGGGGAAGTTTGGGAAAGTCATACATTCTCTCTACCCTTAAAGAGACGGAGATGCGCACAGTAGCACATCGCCTCGTGCCCTCTCATCCCTCTCGTCCCTCTCATCCTCTCCCTTACAACGCCACTCGCTTACTTGTAACTCCCTCAGGGCCTTTTTAGTGGCACCCTACCCCCCCTCCCCCCCTTTACCTCCCTCTTTCCTCCTCTTCATTTTGCCTTTCCTCTCTTTCCCTCCCTTCCTGTTTCCTCCTCTTCATCTTTACTTTCTTTTCTTTCCTTCCCTCCTTGCTTCTCTTCCTATTTTCTTTCCTCTCTTTCCCTCCATTCCTGTTTCCTTCTCTTCCTCTTTCCTTTCCTTTCTTTCCCTCCATTCATCTTTCATTTTCATAATCTCTATTTTCTCTCATTACCTTCATTCCTTTTTCTTCCTTTTCCTTCCTTCCTTCCTTCCTTCCTTCCTTCCTTCCTTCCTTCCTTCCTTCCCTCCTCTTCCTCCTCTTCATCTCTCCTTCTCTCACCCTCTTCATTATATCTCTCTCTTCCTCTCATCCTATATACCTTCCCTCTTTCCTTATTATCTTACCCACTACCTCTCTCTCTCTCTCTCTCTCTCTCTCTCTCTCTCTCTCTCTCTCTCTCTCTCTCTCTCTCTCTCTCTCTCTCTCTCTCTCTCTCGTCCCTCCTTCCACTTCCCATCCCTGCCTCAAAATTTTTTCCTTCCTCTCTTCTTACCTCCTCCCTCCCTCCCTCCCTCCCTCCCTCCTCTAGACACAGACAGACAGACAGACAGACATCAGGCCCACGACTGCTCCATCCACTTTAGGACAGGTGAGTTGGTGCACCTGAGCTAATGTCATCTCGACCTAGATAATACTTGGCCCACCTGGTAACGCGGGAACAGGTGAGGTTAAGAGATTAGGATATATACTTTCCATCTATCTATCTATTTATTTATTTGCTACCTGTTCAATTAGTTATCAGGAAGTTTTATCTGTGTGTGGTTAATTTTGACCTTGAAATTTTTGGAACAGGTGATATTAAAAGACAATTACTATTTTTTTCACCTATTTGCTACCTGTTCAATTAGTTATCAGAAAGTTTAATATATAGAATCAGTCTCTCTTTCACCTGTGTGTGTGTGTGTGTGTGCGTGTGCGTGTGCGTGTGTGTGTGTGTGTGTGTGTGGTTACCTGGATAAGCCGGCAAACAGGTGCACTATTTGGTGAGCTGGTTATGTTTACCTCACACTCCGTCGCCTCATTACCAAAAACAACCCCCAAAATAACAGGTAAATATTATGCTATGCGTTTGAGTGGTGCGGGCATATCATTATCATCATTATTATTATTATTATCATTATTATTATTATTATTATTATTATTATCATTTCTATTACTATCATTAACATCACCATCATTATCATACTATCATCTTTATAATTATACTCATTATCATCATTATTATTATCATTATCATCATTGCTATCATTATTATCATTAAAAAAATCATTGTTATTATCATTATCATTATCAAATTCATTATTATTATTATTATTATTATTATTATAGTGGAAATGTTACTTTTGCTCTTTGTATATATATAAAAAAAAAAATAATAATAGCAAAACGGATGAAAAGTATATAATAAAAATAAATAAATAAAAAAGCAGGCTGGGAAGTTAATTAATATTTTACCTGCTTGACCTGACCCACCTACCTACCTGTCTGTTTTTTAAAGGAAGTTACGTTGATGTTGCAGAAAGAAAGAAAAAAATAATAAACATTTCTTTAATTTAACCAAGTACTGCATCCAAAAAAAACAAAAAAAGACGAAAGAGTTATATTACGAAAAAGAGGAATAATAGAGAGGAAGGAAAAAGAGAAGGAAGGAAGGAAGGAAGAAAGGAAGGAAGAAAGGAAAGAAGGAAGCAAGAAAAGAAGGAAGGAAAAAAGGAAGAAACGAAGGAAGGAAAGAAGAAAAAGAAAAGAAAGAAATAAGGAAGAAGGGAAGAAGGGAAGGAAGGAAGAAAGGAAGGGTAAATAACAAGTGTACATAGATAACAGAAGGAGTGGATGAGAGGGTAATAAATAAATAATAAAGATAAACACAGACAGGTGAAGGAGAAGCAAGACAATGAAAGACAGGAGTAAGGAAAGAGAGGAGTGAAGAGAAGTGAGGAAGAGAGAGAGAGAGAATAAGATAGCAAGCAAGCGTAAACGAGGGAGGTAAAGAGTGAATAATAGACAATGTGAGGAAGGGAGGGAAGGGAGGCACGCAAAGGAGGGAGGGAGGGAGAGAGAGGAGGAAAAATAGGTTAGAGAAGGATCGAAAGGAGTAAGGAAGAAACGAAGGAAGGAAGGAAGAGAAGGAGGAAGAATTGGTGTAAGAGGAAGAAGGAAGTGGAGGAAGAAGGGAGGAAGGAAGTGGAGGAAGAAGGGAGGAAGAAAGGAGAGGAAGAAGGAGAGAAGGGAGATAGGAAGGAAGGAAGGGAGAATAAAGAAAGGAAAGAAGGAAGCGAGGGAGGGAGGGAGGGAGGAAGGAGGGGAAGGTAGGGGAAGGGA
>JAPQNM010000030.1:1315579-1353079 GCA_029783475.1 Metacarcinus magister | reverse complement strand
TCACCGCTAGGAACATATATACTTAAACTAAAATCAATTCAAATAACATAGTAACGTGATTTTTTAATGTGTCTGGTTGCATTATTTATTTGTATTTTTTAGAGTATATAATGTATGATTTTTTTTAGGATAACATTGCATTTTAAAACTATATATCATCCTTGACAGGTAATTTATAAGCGGTCTCGTTATACTTGCATTTCGTATCACCATTAAATATTTTCGACTGTAAGAATTGATGTGTTTTTGTTTTTTATTATTTTTTTTTTGTAATGTATGTTGTAAATTAAGTTTGTGTGAATTATTACTCCTACTCTCACGTTTGTTTGTTTGTTAGTTTGTTTGTTCAGTCATTCACTCAGTCATTCAGTCATTCATTCTCTTCACTTATTCATGCATCGCTGGCGTGAATAAACCTGAAGACTGAAACGTTTAAATAATTCCACTTCACTTCACTTCACTCTGACAACATGTGACGCAAGCCTTAACAAAAACCTAATTCACCTTCACCTTAATGGATTTAAAAGTATATATTTAGTGAGACTTACCTGAGCGTGGCCATTGCTATTAATTGTGACTAGAGTGAAGGTGTGAGGCGAGGTGCGAGGGGCGGAGGAGGGAAGGGATGCGTCCGTCACCCTCGCCTGCTGGAGTCATACTGAGACCCGAACTGAGTGTGTGAACCGACCTACCTATACGCTCCTCCTACTTACTTCCCTCCCTCCCTCCTTCCCTCCATCACCTGTACACACTATAATGCCCTATAATACTACTCTGTCACCTACCTAACCCCTTCCCCTCTTTCATCTAGGTGTGTATGTGTTCTATCAGCCATTACTGTCGTTTATTTCATCTGGTTTAGTGTTTCGTTGTGAAGTGAATGACCCTTGTGAAGTTTCGAAGCATTTGAGTGGATGACTATTGTAAAGTTTCGAAGCATTTGAGTGGATGACTATTGTAAAGTTTCGAAGCATTTGAGGGTAGGTTCAAAGAGGTAATGATTCTATTTATTCAGGAAGGTAGGAAAGAAGGAAGGAAAGAAGGAAAGAAGGAAGATAAATCTGTGTATATATTTCAAGCCTAAGATATGGTATATAAGAGTTATGTGTTGGTTATAGTTTTAAATAATGTATCTTAAGTTTCCGTCTCTCGTGAATCCTATTTTACTACTGCTTCGAACACCTTCACTTTTTATTATCATTTTCCTCTAGATTTATGACAAGGGTTCTAAGTGATCAAAGGAACTATTTAATGGGTCAATAAATGGTTGAATGGTCATTAGAGATCATTAAACAGCTTGGTGGTGATTAAGGAGTAAATTAATGGTTAGGAGAGCATTAGGTTAATAAATAGCTTCAGGGTATCAATAGGGGTTCATAGATAGTTGAGAAGGTAATGAGGTTGTTAAATATTTTGAGTAATTAATTAAAGAGTCTATTAGTGGCTTGTAGGGTCATTATATCACGGAAATCCAAGAAATAATAATAACAAAAGGTGAAGAAAAATTATTCCACACTGTCGGAATGAATGTGATAATGTTGTGTGTTGTTCCTTATAATACAAATCGGATAACACTTGTATTACTGTGTTAGGGTAGTTTTAGTTCCATATAAAGAGGAATTGGTAGGAATACATCCATCGCATAACTGAATTTGTATTGTTTGATGCTAACGTATAATGAGGTTTAGCTGTAAGTAATTATTTTTCACAGGTTGAACAAAAAAACTCGTCAAGTCAAAGAGAAGGTTCATTATTTACATTGTTATATATTCATATGTATATAAATATTTACACATAATTTACGCTTTCATATACACACTAACAATTTATATATACTACTTTTTTTCAGAAATGTACACTATTGTCCTATGAAAGAGACAGTCAATACAAACACAAACAATTATATGAAATGCCACTTTTTTCTGGTTTCCTTCTAAACATACATAAAAAAACAATGCAACAATACATTTAACAAACATTTTACAAATAGTACGTATATATAAATAACAATAAAAAAGTACACAACTTAAGATTTTGACTTACTTAATTGGTTTACTTGTTTGCAATCAAAATTATCTCACGAATTATCTTACGAATACTTTCTGCTTCCACACACACACACACACACACACACATACACACATTAACTACCAATGGAATTATGCAAAGTAAAAAAAAAAAACTACCATTCTGTACAAATTAACCATTGTGAGAGTAATATATTTTCTATGGAGTATAAATTCTGTGTAATGACAAATTTTTTCAGTATCACTCATCTTTAACTTCCTTTAGTCATTATATATATTTTTTTTCATTAAGTTAACCATTTTTCTCACCATGAATATATAATGATGACTAGTTTAATAACCTTTCATAATTAAGTGTGAGTATCTACGTTGGAATGCTTCAATTAATTGTTTTTATACTCTATTTTCATGTTCTTTAATATCACACTTATTCATCCCTTCTTTCTGCTTTCTAAATTATCATCTTTTAACATTGCAAGTTCACTGGTATCAAAATTTAACTTTATATCTCTTCACTCCTGCATCAATATTGTTCATCCATTTCCTGCAACACACTGCCTACTCTCTGTTCCTGGGCTTGTGTTCTCAATAGTTTGCTTACATACATCACTAGGTTATCACACAGTTGTTCAGCCTCGGGGGGGGATGAGTGTAAGCCTCGAGTCTCAATGAGGTAATCCACAACTTGGTCCATCGCTTCCCTTAAATGTAACAGGAACCGGCATGTCCTGAAGGAGAAAACAAGGGTAGGGTACATGTATAATTTTCATGTAGAATTATCACTATTTTTATATATTATTCCTGTACATAGACTAAATACATGGTAGAAAATGTTCATAATAATCAAATACTCATCCCAAACATTTATAATTATACTTTTTATAGTTCAATATGACCTCAATTTAAATTATTTCAACATTCCTTTCTATAGCATTACGTATTAAACCTCAACGCATCCTCCTTCCCTCTCTACAACAAGGGTGAGGTTGTTAGGTTGGGTTAGGTTAGGTTAGGTTAGGTTAGGTTAGGTTAGGTTAGGTTAGGTTAGGTTAGGTTAGGTTAGGTTAGGTTGGTTAGGTTAGGTTGTGATCCTTACCTTTCATCCACTATAAATGATTGCCTCTCCTTGCCATCCACACTGAGGCAATACATCCCTTCCTCTGCCCCCCTCCACAGCAGTTTGTCCCCTGAGAAGAGTGCCACGGTGAGGGGGTGCAGCAGGGACAGGTCACGAGCCACCGTCCTCCTGCTCACCCCGTCCCTGCTCAGGTGAAGGCACAGCAGGTGGGAGGTAGGGTCCTTAGGGGGCTGGTGCAACACACACTCACTGCCTGTATCGATGTGATCACCTTTCCTGGGTGGAGGTAAAGATTTGTTGTGTTATGTTAAAAGGAAATGGAATGTATGGATGAAAAGTTAATTGTTTGTTATGTTGAAAAGGAAACTTAATATGTGGAAAAAAGTGAAGAAGTAGATAAAAAAAAATTGATAGTGAAGAAGTAGACCAGAAAAAAAAATAATAATAATGAAAAAGTAGATATAATAATAATAATAATAAAACCTAACCTAACCTAACCCAACACTCACTCAGACTTAATAGCGAGTGTGTCAGGGTTGAGTATGCCTTTGTTGTAGGAGCCTCTCTGGTACATGAGGAGCCTCGCCACGCCCGCCAGGAACACACCGAGCACCAGCTGTCCATTGTCCCGGTTCAGATTACAGGAAGAAAACTCTGACCTCACATCCTCAGAGTCCAACAGCCTGGCGTCTTGAAGGTGATTCCCGTACACTTGTTTAATGCCTAGGGAGTTGAAGACGATATTAATACAGTATGAATAATAATGTATAGTTTTAGGACAATATGAACAGAGTGTGAATAATAATGTATGATTTTTTTTTTAACTGTGTAGGGATGGCTGTGGTTGTTAATTGTGTCTGAAAATAATATAACTTAAAATATAAATGTATAATTGTGCCACTAAAAAATAACAAAACTAGTATATAAATGTATAAATGTGCCACTGAAATAATACCACTGAAAATAATACACAAAACTAAAACATAAACATACAATCGTACCACTGATAAAATAACAAAACAAAAACATAAACATAAACACATCAATCTTACCTTCATTAAACCTGACTGATCTGTAGCTGAGATTCTTGTCATTACAGTAGTTGAGTTTCTCTTCATAACTATCATACAAATTCCACTCTTTCAGCAGGTTATACATAGCTAGCAGGTCACTGGTGGGGTCAGCCTGCATCTTGACCTCCCGAGTCTTGGCGCGATGCTCAATGCTGTTGAGGAAGACTCCGCGACCGCCTGTCAGTATGCCCGAGATGGTGAGCACTGGACTAACACACCTGTATATAGGGGTTAGGTTAGGTTAGGTTAGGTTAGGTTAGGTTAGGTTAGGTAAGGTGAGGTAAGGTTAGGTAAGGTAAAGTGTTCACTATCCACCTCCTTTATTTTTTTCCCCCATCTCTCCTTTCATCCCTTCCTTTTAGTTATTCCCTTACTACCACACTTCCATCCCTCCACCTCTCCCTTCCCCCCCACCCCCCCACCACCCACCTGAAGAGTGAAGCCAGCACCAGGGCCTTGGAGAAGTGTGGTGGTGTTGAGAAGTGTGTGACGCGCCGCCCTAGAGGTGTGAGGTGTTCCGTGGTGTTGTAGTGTTGTTGGGTGAGCATGCCCAGCCTCTCTAGTATGGCGATGGCAGAGGCTACGAGGCGGCGGGACGGCACGCTCATCCCCTCCGACAGGAAACTCTGTACACTCTCGTCCCCGCAGTGAGCCTAGGGGAGGGTTAGGTTAGTGTTAGACCTAATTAAACTCTACAACTGTCATTATGAATATTTGTTCTAAGACTAATAATTATGCAGTAAAATGAAACCGTATCTTTTTTCTATAACATGACTTTCTTCCTCATTTTCGTGAAAGCTATTAGAGATACGTATATAATAGTATCTCTCTCTCTCTCTCTCTCTCTCTCTCTCTCTCTCTCTCTCTCTCTCTCTCTCTCTCTCTCTCTCTCTCCTCTCTCTCTCTCTCTCCTCTCTCCTCTCTCCTCTCTCTCTCCCTCTCTCTCTCTCTCTCTCTCTCTCTCCTCTCTCTCTCTCTCTCTCCTCCCCTCCCCCCTCTCACCTTGCACTGCAGAATGACGTGTTCGAGTGGAATCCTCATGATCTCTGGTACTGGGAACTGATCCATTTCCTGATGCACCTCGGAGGAGTACAGATGGAACACCTCCCCCGGCTGTACCCTCCCCGCCCTCCCCGCACGCTGCTGGCTGTTGGCGCGGGAGATCCAGTGGTTCCCTAACACATTCAGGTCTGTCTTACTGTTGTACCTGGGGAGAAAAAATATATTAGTAGGTGGTACCAGAAGAAAAAATATTAGTAGATTGTACGTATCTATCTTATTGTTGTACAGTGACAGTGGCAGTGAGTGTTCTGGTGTTCCGTTGTTCCGCTAACCTGTGTTCCTTGTGGAAGCCGGTGTCCACCACATACACCACATCCGTGACGGTGAGGCTGGTCTCGGCCAGGTTAGTGGCCAGCACCACCTTCCTGCAGCCTCGGGGGGCCGGCTCAAAGATCTGCTCCTGGTCCTGGGTGGGGAGGCGGGAGTGTAGCGGCAGCACAGTCAGCCGGCCTCTCAGTGACGGGTTCTTGAGTAGCCTGTTCTGCACCATTGATATGTCCTGCCAGCCCGGGAGGAAGCACAGGATGGCACCGGGAGGACGCGACTTGTGGATGGAGTAGATGACATCCTCCACCAAGTCCACGTTGACCGACGGGTGAGAGTCTGGGTGGGTGAGGGCAGCCAGGTGGTGCCGGCGCGGGTTCATGTCTAAGACCTTGAGTGCCTGGGGGAGGTAGTGCCGGGTGAGGGGGTAGAGAGTGCCGGGTACCTTGATGAGTGCCGCTTGGTCCTGGTCAAAGTATTGAAGGAGTTGTCTGGTGCTGAGCGAGGCACTCATCACCACCACCCTCAGGGAAGGATGCTGCTGAAGGAGGCGCCGCAGGAGGATGAGTAGGATGTCCGTCTGCACCGAGCGTTCGTGCACCTCGTCCACTATGATGTGAGACACGCCCTCCAGTGTGGGGTTGGAGTGGAGGCCCTGCAGCAGCATGCCCGTGGTGCAGAACAGAACGCCGCCACACCCACGCACAGGACGCTGCTCAAGCCTCACGTGGTAACCAATACTCTCGCCTATCTGAAGGGGAGACAAGGGTGGTGTGTGGGGGTCGTGGGGGGAAAAAGTAACGCGGTATAAATTTTCGACGTAATACTCTTTTAAGATCAACTGCAAAAGATAGATAACATAACATGATAAAGTAACTCTGTATAAATCTTCAATATATATAATACTTTAAAATCAACTCCAAAAGATAGATAACATAAGATCATAAATACCCAAACATCTTATCTATATCTCTCTTTAGTCATACAATGTTCCTAGACAGTCCAATTTTTGCATACATATTATAGTACATTTCCTTTCAAATCATGCAATACAATACTACAACAAAGAATTCTCACATTAATATCTGCAGCAAACTTGATAAAAAACAAAACAAAACTCTCCACTCTGGCCTCCCTCCCTCCCTCCCTCCTTCACTCACCCCTTCATTGCGTTCCTTGGCTACGCGCTTGGCCAGGGAGATTGCCGAGATGCGTCTAGGCTGTGTGACGATTACATTACACTCTGCTCCGCGCCCTTCCTCAATCCAGTGGTCCAGGATCATCTGCGGCACCTACACACACACACACACACACACACACACAGACACACACAACAGGTAAGTTTCAGGTATAATCAATTTCCTATGTACACCAATTAACCTTTATCTCAAGTACTATAATAAGGTTTCTACAACATACCTGAGTACTTTTGCCACACCCTGTATCACCCGAGACCACTAACACTCGCTTGTTCTGCAGGGCGGTGAGGACGTCATCTCTGGAGGTAAGGAAGGAGAGTTAGAAGGAGAGTTAGAGAGAGAGTCAGAGAGAGAGTTAGAAGAAGAGTTAAAAGGAGAGTTAGAAGGAGTTAGAAAAAGAGTTAGAAGGAGAATTAAAAGGAGGGTTAGAGAGAGAGTCAGAAGCAGAGTTAGAAGAAGAGTTAGAAGGAGAGGAAAGAATGATATGGAAAGTGCCGGGACAGTAGATAATTTGAAAGAAAAGACTGGACGGTACCATGGATAAAGACAACATTAGGCCAGTGTTAGGTGCCCCGGAGCTGCCTTGTGTAGGTCAACTAGCCTTTTACAACCTCCTTATGTTCTTATGATGTATACAAGTTATAGAAGGATAAATATAACACTAATTATATACATTTCTATAACCATGGCAGTATATTCTAACCTGTATTGTAACATAGGTAACTTCGGGTGTCCTTCTCCTTGGCCGGTGTTGCTGTTTCGTCTCTTCTGCAGCAGGTCTTGGAGGAGTCTGGCGCGGTAAGGTGCGTCGTGGTGCGTGTGGTGTGCGTTGAGTGTCCTGCCTGTTAGAAGGTTGCGTGGTGCTTTCTTCTCCTCCTCGAACTCCATCACTCTCTGCGGCGGAACTGTGGAGGGAGAGTGTGTATAGTGTGGTGTGGTAATATATATCAACATAACAATCTTTAACTTAACCTTTACCCTAACCTACCTAGCCTACCTATGTTACACTATTATATACTTACCTTCCTATCTATGTAATACTATTAATTACATCCTTACCTTCCTCGTCTAGCCCTGGCGGCCCCTCCTCGTCACTAGCGTCCGCCCCCACACCTGGCAGGGACGCCGACACACCTGCGCGCACCTGCTCCATTAGCGGCTGCACCTAATTAGCAAAAAAAAATATAACATAAATTTTGTCCTAAATAAGATCCTAAAAATAATAAAATAATATACAATATAAAAATTCCATATACTCACGATGACATTTTTTCTCTCCTTTTTAAAATATCGAAGACTTGTAAGAAAAAAACAAAAATAAATAAATAAATAAATAGACCCGTTTGTAAGAGGTATGTTAAGTCTCACCTCCTTGTAGTGCTGCAGGAGAGACAGTCCTTCCTGCATGGTGTTGACAGGGGATGGTGATGCTGGGCGGGCCATTCCACTCCTGAAGACTCTGCTGCCGCTGCTCCATGGAGGCCGTGACAGGGTGGCCGTGCTCGGTGAGGTAATTCTCTATGGGGTCAAGGGTTACGGGATACATTAGAGAGAGAGAGAGAGAGAGAGAGAGAGAGAGAGAGAGAGAGAGAGAGAGAGAGAGAGAGAGAGAGAGAGAGAGAGAGAGAGAGAGAGAGAGAGAGAGAGTTATTATACTTGCCCTTAATTAAGATAGGTAACACATGACACTTCACCTTTGGGCATCATGTAATTTCTACAGTTTAAATAAAAAATAAAAAATAAAAAAGAGAGAGAATAAAAGAGAGAGAAAATAGGGGAATGAAAACGAGGATTAATACGAAAAAATAAAATCCAAAAATTAACTACATATTGAGACTAAACTATATTATGAACACAAACACCAATGCCTCCCACAACTTGCCATTATATAGATGCTCGGCGGCCTTGACTAGAGCACACATCTCAGCGTTCTTCTTGGTGAAGCCGTAGCCGTTGAAGGTGATGTGCTTGGGCCACGTGATGCTGAACGAGGACTGGAACACTACCTGGTGATTCAAGCGCCCCATCGCTGACGTCTTCTCATCACACCTGGTGGTAGTTAGGATTTAGTGGTAGTATTGGTGTTATATATATAGTAGAGTTTGTGTTAGTTTATGTATGTACACGGAATATAGTGTTGTATATTGCAATGTCATAATAATAATAATAATAATAATAATAATAATAATAATAATGATGATGATAATAGTAATAATAATAATAATAATAATGATAATAATAATAATAATAATAACAGAATCAATGTTTAATATACTACACTAGGTAAACAGGCAAAAAACTGCAGGTAGGGTACAATGAAGTCACATTACCTGTAACTTTTATTGAGATTATTGGACAAGTTACTGAACATGTTCTTCAAAGTTGATTTCACTTTTGGAAACATTTGAAGGATTTCTTTCTTCTGTTCTGTATTAAAAAAAAAAATCAATTAGGGAAAAGACCACCAAATATAAATACATCATAATAATTAGAATAGATCATTTCAATAGAAGCAAACAAATATACACAAAATAATTGCAATAAAAACCAGTTAATTGTCTAGTTGCATGGATGACAAATATTCCATTGAAACACAACCAATTCAACACGTATTTAAAAGTTTCACAATAACTTACTTTCCATGTAATGTGTGTCCGCCAAGACCAACTGTTGAAGCTGACTCGGCTGTACATGAGGCTTGCCGCGCACCGAGGCTCCTGGGGGGGTGGGGTGAGGGTGAGTGTGAGGGTGAGTGTGAAGATGAGTGGAGAGTATAACAATTACACACACGCGCGCGCGCGCGCCACACACACACACACGGTCCGCTAGCGTAGTGGTTAGCGCACTCGGCTCACAACCGAGGGGGCCAGGGTTCGATCCCCTGGGCGGACGGAGATTATTTGGGTGTGTCTCCTTTCACGTGTAGCCCCTGTTCACCTAGCAGTGAGTAGGTACGGGATGTAAGTCGAGGAGTTGTGATCTCGTTGTCCCGGTGTGTTGTGTGTGAGTGGTCTCGGTCCAACCCGAAGATTGGTCAGTATGAGCTCTGAGCTCGTTTCCATAGGGGGACGGCCGGCTGTCTCGAGAGACCAGCAGCAGACTGTACAGTGAATACACACACACACACACACACACACACTGAAGTGCCTGTAGAAGACAAGTTCTACATCCCAGGACAGCGACACTCGCTTTTTAGGGATTACCTAACTCAAGACTCAAGACACACACACACGTCACCTCACACACCATTAATAACATATATGTAAGGATAGGACTGTATTGAAAGATATTACATTTAAACTCCATTATCATCATATCAAACAGCAATACAAACTAACACTAAATCATTACATACTAAATTCAACCCACGACTCCCTTCCCTTCCCTTCCCTTCCTCTTCCCTTATAACTCACGCTTCGCCTTAGCCAGTATGTGTTCTGAGGTCCTGAAGTGTCTGTACGTGCATGTCCAGCAGGTGCCATGAGGAAGCAGTGCCAGGGCATGACTTAACTTGGCACTAAGAGGCACCGACACCCGCCTCAGTTGCATCATCATGGTCACCACAAGAAGGAAAATGTAAACAACTACACCGTCTGCAAAACCGTCTGCTGCACGTGTTATGAATATTTACAACAGGAATGCTTCACTAAATACTATATCTTTCATACTCACTTTAATGTAATAGTAATGGAAATCTGTATTGGAGTTAGCGTATGAGATTTATTACTGGTTTGTTTTATTATTATTGGTGTTGTTTTGTTATCCCGTAGATATCCGAGTAAACAAAATTTACCGCCAAAAACTGTGCGTGTGTGAACTTATTCCTTCCCAGCTGTGTTGTATTAAAGAACAGGACAAGTTATGCCTCGCAGCCCTTCCAAGAGAGGCCAGAAGGTCAAAGAGGATGTCACCACTGAGAATAAAACCAAGAGTCTACATAAAGTGGCATTTGTTAAAAGTACGTGGGAGAAATGTACTCGTTGACCAATGATACAATGAACCTTTACCTGTCAATATTTCAACCTTGGTACATTTTGTTTTGCCTATATAACATTGTCTGTTTTTGTTGTCAGATTCCCTTCTTTCGTCGAGCAACATAGAGGTGGTGAAGCTACGTAACCCACACACTGACGAAGGGTCTATGTATGTTATTGACAAAGACAAGATTACTGTACACGAAATCATGGCATTTGATGAAGGTCACAGGTATGTCCCTTGTGTGGCTCCTAGTACTTAGTCTGTATGGTTGAATTGTTAAACTTTCGGCAGAGAATATTGTATGTAGTGATGTTTTTTGTACCAGAATAATATCCGGGACTATTAGAGTAACTTAGTATTGTCTAAGGACTAAGTAAGTAGGGTTCATGCTAGCTGTGAACACTAACAACTTTGGAATGAACCTATTTCCGCATCCAAATGAAGGTGATTTTTGTGTATTATTATCAGTTATTATTGTGATCATTTTTTTAATTATTATTATTATACGTGACACTTTCAGATGTTGGTTCATTGGGCAGACCGTTGATTCTAATGGCAAGTTATACATGATAACTCCAATGGACGTCACCTACCTCATCCTTCCCTACTTGATGGAGGTGAGTAACAGAGTGTCATAACTAGACTCCTTATCACAGTTATGCGAGTCTGAGAGAGTTCATGAAGAAACACTACATTTTTTTAACGTATTTTTGTTGTCCCTTAGCCAGCACCTTTTTAATGTATATATAAAAAAAATAATAAAGAAAAAAGAAAAAAAAACTTATTGTTGTCACTCTATGGTTGACAGGCTCCCAGAATCGTGCCTTTGGAAGACTTACTGGAAGATGATGAGTTCCCAGAGTTGTCCTGCCTTGACATGGTGGTGGCAGACAAGGACTTATCCCACGTGGCGGACAGTAAAGGTAAGTGACAACCAGGTGATATAATTAACCTTACTCCTTACTACACAATAAATCCTACCAGACTTATACTTTAAAATTTGCTTCCACACACAGAAGGAGAATCAAATACTAGAATAACTAATGAAATATGAATAAATAACTGATAGAAATATAGGATTCTCACTGCACTATTAAATCCATATAGGTAGTGGTGATAAAAAATGAATAAATAACTGAAGGAAATATAGGGTTCTCACTCCACTTTTAAATCCGTATAGGTAGTAGTGATGAAAAATGAATAAACAACTGAATGAACATATCCAACACTGTTCTTACTCTACTTTCCCATCCGTGTAGGTAGTGGTGCGTGGAAGTACAATGAGGAGAGCACCTTGAAGTGGCTGTCAGGCCGTGTGGATCGCCTCGCCACACTCCTCCACACT
Source organism: Metacarcinus magister (assembly GCA_029783475.1). NCBI lineage: Eukaryota > Metazoa > Arthropoda > Malacostraca > Decapoda > Cancridae > Metacarcinus > Metacarcinus magister. The sequence continues at coordinate 1,341,053 of JAPQNM010000030.1, read as the reverse complement.
AAGAAGGTTCCCACATCCACAGCTCAGAGCCTCACCTATGTATGCCCCATGGACCCACAGCAGGCCAAAGGTGGGTGGCAGCCATTCATTACCTTTATTCATCATCATCATCATCATCGTCTGGTTTTCCAATAGCATAAATAATAATAAAAAAAAAGAAGTTTGTGGTTGTGTCATTGTTGTGTGTTGGTTTTGTTTGACCTTGACCTTGGCCCAATAGAAGCTTACACGGTGCTGGCTCACGGCATCATCTCCGAGTACCTCCCACAAGAGCTTGCCAAGAAGCTTCACCAACACTTGAAGCTTCCCGACAAGAAGGTGAAGCCCATGGTGCCGCTGAACAAGGAGAACCAAGCCAAGAAGCGGAAAGTTGATGGACCGACGGAAGATTACACCAAAGACAACATTCCTGCTAAGGTTTGAGGTTTTGTTAATTTCATGTACGTACTGACCTTTATATATTGACTTTTTATATTTATTTTGTTATTGTATGTGAGATTGTATTGATTGTTTTGTTTCCTTCCAGGGTAAGACAGCCATGACAGCCAAGGAGAAAGCTTTGGCCAAGTCAGCTGTGGGGACAAAGAATATTATGTCATTTTTTGCCAAGAAATGACCTGTTTGTTTCCTGGTGGTGTTGGAAGCTGCAGTCACCTCAAAGACGCTGGACCACTACAATAACTTAGAAATAATAATGATAATGTTCGAGAGTAAACTGTCTTTGTCGTGAATGTAATGTAATAATGTCTAAGTGATTCTGGATAGGTTTGGTTCACTGTTTCTATAATATTTGTTTCCCTTTTTCACGAGTTGTTTTCACTTTTATTGTAATGTTAATAAAAGCGTCATTGTGTGTACCTGTGTGTTGTCAGAAGGTGTTGTGTTGCTGCCTGTGTGCTTCAGTCAGACACACACTCACTCAAAAATGTGTTTGTTCCATGGGATACACAAATGACATGTTTATATTATAGTCAGTGGTACACGGCCATCTGTAACTCCAACAAGATCAAATCATTCTGAAATATTTATTCTATAACTATCCAGAATGTGTTTAATTAAGTAAATAAATTTGATAGTATTTTTTAACGCCATTTAAAATTTTCCTGCTATTTTCCTGCTCATGATCCACCAATGCCTTAAAATAGTGAAATGGTAATAAGATAATGACGTGTTGTACATTCATTTATTTGCCATTCAAGTCATAGAAGTAAAAACTACACAACATTATCAACTGTTCCAGAAAGAGAGACAGAAACAGTAAGAGAACAGGAATAATATACAGAAAGTGAAGGTAATAGTAGTAGTTGAAGTACTACCTCACAGTACTCCTTCATACAGCTCAGGACTGGCCGGTGTTCCCAGTCCTCCGTTAACCCAGTGTGTAGGGCGCCTCTCCTTCCTTAGCAATGCGGCACAACTTCAAACCCTTGTTCATCACCAGTTGGAGTTCCTTCTTTGCATGCCCGTCCCTCTCCGCCACCATCTAGAGGGAAGAACACACTTGTACGTTACCTTTCACACTACACTCTCTTTACATGCATCTTAAAACACATCAAAAGGTATATAGAACCTTGTATCCTTGAAATAAAATCGTAGGTGTGAGAGAAGGAATATATCGGGTTTAAAAAAGTTCTCGGATAAGACTTGACATGCAAAAAAGAAAAGTTCAATATTATCAAAACTAATCGCTATCAATATATATGTGATGTTTTCCTTACTTTTAGAAGAGGCGGCATTTCGATAACCGGGGAGAAGATTTTGATGTCAGGTAGTTTACAGTTCTGAAACGCCTCGATGTATTTATGTTCCTCATGCTTGTGTACGAGCATGAAGTCGGGTTTGCACGCCGCCTTGGATAAGTCCACCACACCGTCATGCCGCCCTCGGAACACCTTCTCCACCAACACCCGACCCTTTGTGTTGTCCTGGGGGAAGAAGAAAAGGTAAGTATTTATCCAGAAAACAACATCCTAATGAAAATAAATGGTAATGTCAAAACTAAATTATCCACATATGTATTGTAAAAAAAAATATATTAACTTCAAGACTTATTTCACATAAACAAAACACAATACAGGACGAAAGTAAATAAATTAAAAAATAAAAAAATAATGAAAATAACTGGTAATGTCACAACTAAATTATCCACATAAAACAAGAACAAAATAATTACAAACTAAATGATACAAAATTTCTCTCCAACAAAACAGGAAGGTGAAAAGTGTATATATCTAGAAAACAACATCCTCCTTCCAACCACTCCTCCATCCCCGTGTAGCCTCACCTCATCCGTGTTCGGTGGTCCTGAGTTCATCTCGGGCTTGGCCACCACTATCCTGTAGAAGGTTGGCTCCGTGTAGTGCCGCTCAAACGTGCTCCTCACCACCATCCTTCCTTCACCAAAGTTCTTCAGGTTGCCAACAATTTCCCATAACCTGTGGAAATGTTATATTAATTCATTTGCATTTAACGTACAGGATAATGTAAATCTGCATAACTACTGCTGGTACAATCTTGATATAAATATGAAGTGGTATATACTGCACTACATAGTGTACTCAACACATAGGTACGGTTTGGTTTGGTTCGGTTATATAAGCTTTTTATATTCTATTACCCAAAAGTTAGGCACGTGCCGTATCTATAAGGGAGCACTATGAGGGTACAGCTGCCGTACCTGTAAGCTGTGCCTATAAGTGCTTACAGATACGGCAGCCTAGTTATAAAGATTTACCACAAATGTAAAGTTTATCCTACGTTGTAAATAAATTACGTGTATGTAAGTAAAACAATGTGTGTGTGTGTGTATGTATGAGTTAATGTATGTAATGTATGTAATGTAATGTAATGTTATCTATATAATACCAAACATTGTATACAGTAACACTATAATTCCCTCACCTCTTCCCTTTACGGAATGTAGTTCTTCCCACAAGCTTGTAAGGCATTTTGGAAGGTGTCTTACGTGGAGTGAATAATGATTAGTGAATGGAACCAATAATACCAAGACGAGTAAACAGTAAATAGTAATATATAGTGTGTTGGTCTTGGACTTGTGTTGTGAGTCACCTAGTGTATGTAGACTGTCTGTATAGCCTTTAGATCAGCGTTCTCCCACTGATAGATATATAGATAAGAACATAAGAAAGTAAGGAACTACATGAGGGCTGGCTGCGTACACGTGGTAGTTCCCTTAAATGACATCTTCAAATCTTCTCATGTAGCATATTTTTGGCGCAATATTCACTATTTCTTTACACCATGAATCTATCCCTCAAAATTAATTCCACCTGGCATCCCCATCCATAACGACTTGTGGCTCTTCCTTCACTCCATCAATACACTTTCTACTTTTTCCTCTTCATTTACTTTCCCTTCTTCCTCCTCCTCCTCCTCCTCCTCCTCCTTCTTTTCCTATTTCCTTCTTATCTTACTCATACATATGCATACTCATACCTCGATTTTTTCTATATCTTCTTTTTCTTATTTATTTATTTCTTATTTATTTATTCATTAGGAGTTTTTAAGAATGTAATGTCGGAAAGAATATTAAATTGAACTGTTACAATTGCTATTTCCTCGTAATTTCCATATATTTCCTTGCTTTTGACGCATTTTAACTCATGGCATAGACTCAAATATGAATTTTCTTTATTTTTTCTTTGTCTATTATCTTGTTTATTTATTGTGTTGTCTATATATAATCATCTTTAACTTTCGGTCACCTGTCGCCTTCTAATTTCCCGCCTACATAAAGCCACGTATTTTAACCCGTGACTCAGAAACACATGTTCTATTCAGTGTTATTTTACTTTCCTTTTCCATTAAACCTTAAATAGTTTATCATTCTTCCTATAACTACCTAAATAACTAATTGATATTTATTTTTGTTTAGTTAATTATAGTTAAAATAATTTATTAATCTTATATTCTTGTTAATTGCTGTAATATTGTGTTTAAGCCATGGTCAAAAACACACAATAAAACACAAGTGTACCTGTTAACCTTAATAGATAACTAAGTAAAACAGCACTAAATCAATCCTTTCATAGATATTAAAACTATTCAAATAACTATACTATAAGAAATTATATATATTACACTACCATATAAGATGAAATACAAGTCAGAATAATAATGTGGATATAATAGAGAAGGTCGCCGCCATTTCCTAGTGACAACTTGGCCCTGATAGGGAGAAGACATACTTTACCATTTAACCTTAAAACACCTCTAATTACCAGCCATGGAAGGGATTAATTTGAACAGATTTACACGTGGACTCACCGAGAACCTGTAAGTATTCATTAAATAACACCAATAACCCTAATAACAAATATTTAATGTTACGAAAAGTACTTGTAATCCTGACATGAATTTATGGTAATGTGTTTTTAGGTTATGTCTGTTTCCTTTATTTATTGTGTTTTTCCTTATTCCTGGAGGTGTATAGGGAGGCAGAGGGTGTTATGGGGGTTGTATGGGGGGGTAGGGGTGCCTTGGGGGGTGTATAGGAGTAGTATGATGTAATCTATACTTTCACTCCAGAATTATTATTATTATTATTATTATTATTATTATTGTTATTATTATTATGGTTTTATGTTTTTTTTAAGTGTGTTATTTATTTGTTTGAATGTAATTATATGTTATTACGATTTTTATTTCTGTTTCGTCTATATTTTTTTGTTATTTTATATTATTAACTTAATCGTAATAAGTAATAGTGATAAGTATTGAAAGAAAGGAAAGTTTTATAGTTCTTATGATTTTTTTTTCTTCACTTCCTGTTTATCGTTTAACTTTCATTGCTTCATTAATTTTCCTATTTTGACATGTATGACTATTTTTTTCCTTGTATAGTTTCTAGTTATTTCTTTCTTCTTTGTTCACAATTTATTCCTTTTTGAGTTGCAGAGTTTTTCCTTGAAACGAAAAAAAAAGTTAAAATCATGAGTAGGAATTTTCAGATCAATCCATTTATGATACATACATACATACACACTGATACATACATACATACATACACACTGATACATTACATACATACATAACTACACCAACATACATACATGTGTTAGGTTATGCCAGGTTAGGTTAGGTTAGGTTAGGATAGATTAAGTTGGATAACATTAACATTCTTCACTGCGTAGGTTAGGTTAGGTTACAATACATTAACATTCTCGTTGCGTTGACTTAGTGTTAAGTTAAGTTAGGTTAGGTTACACTACATATACTTTGCGTGTGGGCAAGATAAGGTTATTAGACAGTATCATATTTAAACAGATAACGCGTGATTGTTGCTTCATCCTGTGTTTACAAGTAGCTGGTGTGTAGTGATAAGATTAAACCTAACTAACTATCTTTAACTGTTTCATGTTTTATACTTATCAGAGATACAAGTCATCTATGTATATTCAATTTATTATGTAGTATTGAGGCTCTAGATTAATTTGTAGTTACGTAAGGGAAAGATGAGTTAGAGTTAGGATGAGTTTGATTGTATTAGGTAGGTTATCATTGAATTATTATTGTCTACGTATTACGGTTATGTAATTGTTGTAACACTATTACAATCCTATATGTTATGTTATCTTCTTCCTTACCACTCTATTCGTAAACCTATTTCTTGTCATCTTTAGTATAATATATTTTTTTTAATCTAGTTTTATGTAGCTTTACTGACTGATAACTCCTGACACTCCTAATTCATGTTATATACCCATTCAAACCAGGAAATGACCTATTCACACACACACACACGCACACACACACACACACACACACACACACACACACACACACACACACACACACACACACACACACACACACACACCCTAAAACAAACACACACCCTAACACACCTTTACCACCCTACAGAGAGCCACCAGTGAGACAGCACCTCAAGAATGTGTACGCCACCTTCACCCTGGCCAGCATTGCAGCGGCAGCAGGCGGCTACGCACACATGTACAGCACACTCGTAGGGGCCGGCCTGCTCACGGGGCTGAGTGCTCTCGGCTCCCTCCTGTGGCTGATGATGACACCCTACGACGGCAAGAACCAGCTCCAGCGCATCTCCCTGCTGGGCTCCTTTGCATTCTTCACCGGATGCAACCTTGGACCTCTCCTTGACCTGGCTATGATTGTTAACCCAACGCTGGTACGCACTCAATGATGATGATGATGATGATGATGATAATGATGATGATGATGATGATGATGAAATGAATGAAATTAATAAGTAATGATGAGTAACTAGGAAAATAAATTAGTAATGATATTAACCCAACGCTGGTATGCACTCACAACGATGATAATAATGATGATGATGAAATAAATTAAATTGATAAGTAATGATGAGTAACTAGGAAAATAAATTAGTAATGATAATGATCATAACCCAACGCTGGTATACACTTATATAAAGATAATAATAAGTCAAATAACATAGAATAATAAGTCAAACAAACAATAACACGTATCTTTTCGTGTTACTTATATCTTGGGGTGAAACAAAATCATTATCATTACTATTACAAATAAATAAATGATAAACAGTGTTATAATGATACTATATAAACTAACCCCCCCCTTCCCCCCCCCCTTTCCAAACAGATCATGCAGGCACTCCTGGGTACAAGCGTGGTGTTTGCCTGCTTCTCCCTGTCGGCACTCTATGCTCCACGCGGCCACTACCTCTACCTGGGCGGCACTCTCTTCTCAGCACTCTCAACACTCTTCTGGCTCTCACTCCTCAACATCTTCTTCGGGTCGCGCCTCATCTTCCAGGTGTGTGCGCGTTTGTGTGTGTGTGTGTGTGTGGGTTTTATTGTTGCACTCAAATTTTATAGTATTTATGTATATGTGGTTTTGTATAAGTTATGAGTATGTGTGTGTGTGTGTTTTTTTATCACACTCATATTTTCTCTTATGTATGTATGTATGTGGTTCTGTGGAAGTCATGTGCGTGTGTGTGCGTCCTTCTGTAGGTGATTGCATTTCTAGCGTGTATTTTTTTTTAACTCAAATTCTCTCGTATGTATGTAAGTATGTAAGGAGAGGTTCTGTGAAAATCATGTGTGTGTGTGTGTGTGTATCAAAATATCAAAATCCTATGCGTGTATATCCAACTGACGTGTGTGTGTGTGTGTGCGTGTGCTCCCGTAGGTGAACCTGTACCTGGGCCTGCTGGTGATGTGTGGGTTCATCGTATTCGACACCCAGAACATCACGGAGAAGGCTCGGCGTGGGGACAAGGACTACGTGATGCATAGTGTGGAGCTGTTCATTGACTTTGTGGGAGTGTTCAAACGACTCCTCATCATTCTGACTGATAAGGTGAGCGCAGAGGGGGATGGCTAAATTATTATTATTATTATTATTATTATTATTATGTTTGTGTCTATTTCAATCATGTATTCTTGTTCTATTCTGATTTTTATCTTTCTTTATCATTATTTTTATTCCTTATTCTATTTTCCTTTTTTTTTCCACTAATAACAAAACTTCAAACTATTTCATAACAGGTATATAGATCATCAAGAAAACAACATGACGGGGAGTAGGAGTGTGTGTTGAGAGGCCTACAGTCAAGGGAGGCTAGGCAGTGGGTGGTGTGTGTGTGTGTGTGTGTGTGTGTGTGTTTCTTGGCATCATTAACACCTGGCTATCTGCCTACCTGTCTCAGCCTCACATCTTTACAGAGAGAAGAGTAGGATGCCAAATTATGAATGCATGTGTGTGTGTATGTGCTTGTGTGTGTGTATGTGTATGTGTATGTCATTCTATGATCTACACTTATGCTGGTCTTGTATATAAATTACTTCTATACTCTCTCTCTCTCTCACTCACTCTCTCTCTCTCTCTCTCTCTCTCTCTCTCTCTCTCTCTCTCTCTCTCTCTCTCTCTCTCTCTCTCTCTCTCTCTCTCTCTCTCTTTACAGGAATGAAGCAAGCAAATTCTCTGAACCAGATAAAAATAGTGTTGCTCACACACACACACACACACACACACACACACACACACACACACACACACACACACACACACACACACACACACACACGAGGCAAGAAAGTGTTAATAGCCATGGCTGACCACCCTAACACACTACTTTCAGGTGATAACACAGGAGCCGGTGGTGGATAGGAGACAGGCAGACAGCAGGAGAGGTAGACAGGAGGGTAGACAGAGCAGGTGTTCGTCCTCCCCTGAATATAAACAGAAGAGGGAATAGGAGAGAGGGACAGCTACTGAAGGGAGGAACTAAGAGGTAGACAGAGAGGAGAGGTAGTAAAGTGTAGCTGTGTAGGTTGGAATGTCTCGTGTCCTTGAATTTTTGGTGTTTATTTTAGAATTGTTATGTGTTATCTCTCTCTCTCTCTCTCTCTCTCTCTCTCTCTCTCTCTCTCTCTCTTTCTCTCTTTCTCTTTCTCTCTTATCTTCTCTTCTTTCTCTCGTTTTTGTTATTTATTTTGTTAGTTTTCTTTTTTTTTGTTAATTATATGTTAGTCTCCGATATTTTTTGGAATTCTTACTTGTTATCTTTCTCTGGTTTCCGTTTTCAGCTTTATTTTGTGAGTGTTGTTTTTCTCTCTGTTTTCTTGCATTGATTAAGGAAATACATACAGGATTCAGGTCATTTCTTAAAAGGGGGGGGGGACTGTGATCTCTACTATAACCATTACCCATTTTCTTTTTCTCCCCATTACAGGAGGCCCAGAGCAACAAAAAACGGAGGAGGGACTAATGCAATGAAGGAAGCTAGTCGTAGTGAGCTCTAGAATTAAGCATTTTGGCTGGCAAGGGACAATTGATTAGTACACTACTTTATATATATTCTATTATACTTTCCCTTAAGCAATTTCTATCAGATGGTAAATTGATGTTTTTATTTATATAACATACCACCGACAGCTTCTTGACTCCTTTATTTTTTTGTTCTTGTTGTTGTTGTTGTAGTTTCTTTGATGATAGTTACATGTACCTATTTTTTTGGTGTTTATTGACCTGGTTTCCAAAAGGTGTGTTTGGCAAAAGGGATTAAAACACACAGAGGAAGGAAGGCTTGAGTTTTATTGTATTACTGGAGAACATATAACATAACATAACATAACATTTATATATACGGTGACACATTCGTTTTCTTATTCATGGGTTAAGACTTTTATTTTGTTGATTATCACCTTAATAATTGGAGCTCTGTTGAGGTGACTATTCATTACATCCTTCTAATGGGTGGTTAAGATAATGGATCCAAGCTTTTATGTAATCAATGAAGACAAGATATAATAATGGCTAATTTGTGTAATAATTGAGTTACACCCGTATGTTTTTCAGCACTGTCAGTAATGGTATTTGTGATGTGACAACTTTACTTAACGGATATTACCTGTTCTTATTCATTTTTACTAGCTAGAGGCAGGCGATGGCACACTGAGAAAGATAGCATGTGTGTGTGTGTGTGTGTGTGCGCGCTAGAACGACACACCTTGACATCATTGAAATAGGAATAATCTCGCACCTCATCATGAAACAAATGAGCCTCAGGAATACCCTCAAGGTGCCTTCCCACTAAGAGAAGAAGAAGGAAGATGACTCCGAAATACACTAGGTTATTCAATTCTTCCTAGGATACATAATAAATAGTTTTGTTTATGTTGCTCTAAGGATGCAAACTTTCCCTCGGGTTACTTGCCAATAAAGGAGAGTTAATCTGTATTCCATTACTTTGTCTTGGGTTTACATGTATCCATTGTCACTGCCAAAATGATATAAAGTATAGTTAATTCATAAGATGCACAGGTGTTGTGTGTTTTGGTATCAGCTGTTGTACATTGTCCCATTAGCTTAGTGTTTAATAAGCAGAGGTTACCTACGAACTGGCTACTGTTGTACTTGGAGACTTGAGTTTAGTGGGGAATGCTATTTGTATAATCCTGATATATGTAATCTAGTTTCCTTGTGTTGGAAGTCTATATAGTCACGTTTATGTTTCCTACGTATCGGTCAGAAGGACGGTATTGTTTATTTTGGGGTAAAGTTATATGGAACACCTGACAGCACCGTCATGATTACCTGTCTTGCACCTGCAGGGAACAAGGGAAAGGCTAAACATCACCACTTGACATTCATTATATTCAATTCACTAAAATATTTGTATCCGTTAGTGTCGGGAAATTTTGCATCCACTTCCCTTATCCCAGGATGAGCTGCTTCATGGTGGTGCTGGGTAAGGTGACTGAAAGGGGATGTCCTAACACACCCATTCAACCTGTTCATAGGGACGAGGAACCTTGCTGGGCTCCCATAACTCCTTTGGCTCAGATTGAGTCAAGCGTCAAATTTCACAAACTGTAGCAGGTTATGGAGCAAGCAGTGACCTTGAACCGTGAAGAGATAGGATTAGCTTATCATTTACCTGTTGCAGATGACTCGTGGAAATTGTGTGGGTGTAGAAAGTGATTCATTGAATACATTACTTGTCTTGTTATCTATATCTATCTATCTATCTATTACTTATCTGTGCCACATATTTATCTTGAGCTGTGTATAATCTGCTTGATAAATGATTCACAAATTTGTTCAAGTTATCAAAGTTAACCTGAGCTATGCAGTAAGCTTGCCAATTTTTTTTCTCTCTCTCTCTCTCTCTCTCTCTCTCTCTCTCTCTCTCTCTCTCTCTCTCTCTCTCTCTCTCTCTCTCTCTCTCTCTCTCTCTCTCTCTCTGTTTCCCTGGTATACTGAGGCTACTAAGGGTTCCAAGGTGTAATGGAGTGTGTGTAAGTTAAGTTGTCAGAGGTACAGGAAGTGGGTTGAGTGACTCTGATAGTTATTAATAAATCATCATTTTTATAGATGCCTTGCTCTTGCTGCTGGAATATTAGGACATTACAAGCTAAGGATTAAAAAATTACCCTCGTTTGATTAGAAGAACGTATTTTGTTTTCGTTTTTGTTCATTGTATTGGTATTGGAGATGAGCACTGCAACAGGTATAACTTTTATTTGATTTATTTTTGTTTGGACTACAGGCGTGAATTCAGAACATGTATACTATAGTTGTGAGTGAGTAAGGCATCTCTCTATTCTTGACCGACTCTTAACACAGCTTAGTACAATTTAATTAATGGTCACAGTCAACATCACTCAAGAATTATTCATCACTTGGAGGAACATTGAATAGATTAGTTCCCCACCATTACGTTTCCAGCCCCACCTACCAACGTTAGTATAAAACAGGGAGAGTGAGTACTTGTGAGGCAGGCAAAGTGTGTGTGTGTGGTAATGCTTAGTTCCTTTGTCTACTGGTGTTACGAGGCGTCCACGATCATGAGAATAGAGGGAGAAGGAGAATATTATAACCTGGTTTTCTGTGTGTCAGTTGATGTCACCATTACCAATAAAGTACTTTTTCAAACAGGAATTTTTCAACTTGTAGTCACCTTAGAACACCACAAAAAGAAAGGTTTACAATGAAGAATGTAGAAACATTTTTTTTTATTATTATCAGTCCATGTAACAAGGAAAAAATCTTAAATTGAAATAGACCTAGTAATGGATATATAAATAGAAAAATAAAGTTAAATAAATTTGAGCATATGGATGTAATCTCATGGCTAATACGATTACATAAAACTATCAAAAACAACTTTATATGAGGTAACATTTGCTTAGAACGAGATAATATAGTGTGTTGATGAGACTAACTAATTATTACATAACTCATTTACTTCTTTTGATATAGCCTACTAGGAGTCATGCAATTAATAAGTTTTGTCTTTAACTACAAATAGATTACTATGTCACATACTCAGTAGGTTACAAATATGTGCATTATACAAATAATTATGTTTAACGATACACTATCTGACATTAGACAGGAAGTACACGGAGCCAAGCAATAATTGGTAATGCAGCAGCTTATGACCGGTAATTATTTACTAACACATGGCACGTCTCAACAGCCAGTAGGTGTTCCACAAGGAAAGTGTTTGTGACCTCGATATTTTCCCTGTTTACAGAGAGAGAGAGAGGGAAAAAAAAGGTATAACCCGTGAGGTGGATGCAGAATAGCAGATCAGCCTCCGCCATTGTTAGCACAACACCTGATACAGATCCTTTGGGCCAGGATGCTGACACCCACCAGAGTCACCGAAACTCCTGCGGCCACCAGAGCCAACATCCATATGGGTTTTGTATATACTTTGGGTTTATCAAAATTGTTCTCGCCGCCGTCTTCTGGTGCAAGTATGCTCACATTTTCTTTTTTAACATTTTTCGTGTTATTTTGTGTACAGTTGTGTGACCATTCAATGTTCTGTCCTTGCAAGATGAACGTGTATTTATCGACCACGATGGACGAGTTCAGGCTGCTGTTGTAACCGTCTTTGGTGAGGATGTAGCCACATGCAAGGTGACAGGTCATAGAGAGTGTGTAAAAGCCGGGGTCGTTGAGAATCTCATTGGTCATCTGGTTAGTTTGATCACCTATTGTCACAGTGAGATTGCCACTCTCGCCATTATTAGCCTTGACCTGAATCATCTGGGGCAATGCAGAGAACTCCTCCTTGTTAAGTTGTTTCCAGAGGCACTGGGAGGACGAGAAGGGCGCGAGGCACAGCACACAGCCCAGGAGTGACCAGAACACCCACATAACGCCGGGGATCAGAGCACAGTGTGCCACACTCACAGCAGCCACAGTGTGCCACAGTCACAGTGTGGGAGACGAGGAGCAAGGCGAGGCGAGGTAAGGTGGGGCGGGCTGGGGACGACCAATCCCCATCCTTGATCACACCAGCCAAAGATAACTTTTCTTTCCTTAGGCTGGAGGTATCGTAAGACTGTAAAAGAAGGAAGATGTATGAGGGGAGAAAGAAGAGGGTGACGTTACGTGTTAACTCACTTCCATGAACACTGTGGTCACCAAGGGTCGGCTGTATGTATCCTGTTTGGTGGTGGCCTGTGTAGTAATATCTGCCGCTTACCACACACACGCACCCTAAAAACAAGTGAAGTATATGCCGAGTGAGTAAATCAAGAGTGTGTATTGAGGAAAGGACGTATACTATACACCTGGCCTCGGTATTATCCCCAAGAAAAATCATAATAATAAGTAAAATGACAATCGAAACATTTTGATAGAAGTTTCCTGTGAGCCTTTATTAGTGTTAATGACAATGTAATCCGTGCAAATAAAAATGAGAATATCTAAGTTGCGTCCTTGCGAAAATGTCATGAAGAAAATAAAAAATATTGTCATTCCGTAAAAAGAATATTAATAACTAGGTATAGATAGATAATGAACAGTCCTCCTGAAACCACTACAAGATGCATTGAAATTGTGTTGTTTCTAGATGCAAGAAAATGTCCATTACGAAAACATGATTAATTTTCGAGAATGTAATTTACTCTGTTTATGATAATGGATTTGAGACTTCCGCCTTAGTACGTCAGTTTATAACAACATTTTTGTTTTACTTTTTCTCCCAGCTAATATTTCCACAAACTGTGATCATATCGTCCCAAGTCTTCCTGTTTCGTTTATCTGAATCCCAGAAGTCACATGCGTGTTCTCAGAAACATTGTCTTATAATGATATGATTCTCTCTCTCTCTCTCTCTCTCTCTCTCTCTCTCTCTCTCTCTCTCTCTCTCTCTCTCTCTCTCTCTCTCTCTCTCTCTCTCTCCCTGAAAATGAAAAATAACTTATAAAAACGACACATATATTCTTATTTCCTCTATAGTTTCCTTTTAATACAAATTAATCCATAGTTCCATAAATTCACAACGTTCTTTGACGTCTAAATTACTATTGCGTCAATCCAGTTTATGCATTAGAATTATACCGAAAAAAGATAAATATGCACGGAAATAATACTAAGAATAGAAGAAAAATATATCATTTTGTGATGTTGATTTAGAGGAGGAAGAGGAGGAGGAGAAGGAAGAAGAGGAGGAGGAGGCAGGAAGAGAAGGAGGAAGTAGATATAAGATAGTCAAACAGGAAGAAACAGTATGAAGCCATATTTATTTTTCTTGAATAATAATAATAATAATAATAATGACTCCTTTAAACATTGGAAATTTATCAAGTATTGGTGATTATGTTTGGCTGGTGCAATATATTATTTGTTAATACTTTTGTGTGTGTGGTGGTGGTGGGTGAGGCGCCATCTTGGTTCTTAAACTCCATATATAGAAATAGAACGCACTTCTGCTTATAGCATATTTTTCAGTTTGATGTTTTTCCAGAAACTGTGTGTGTGTGTGTGTGTGTGTGTGTGTTGCAGTAGCCTACTTCTTTTGTTTTTTCTTCTTTCTTCTTATTTTCCGTTGTTTTATTATTCTATCATGTATTTCTTACTTTGATGTATCATTAAAAAAAAATATTACTCCATGATGATTTATTTTCGAAGCATTTCATCACAAATACAAAATCACATCAAATTCAAAGATTACATTCAACAAAACAAAATTACAAAATCAGTTTACAAATAAAAAAAAAAGTGAGAATAAAATTAGATACATGAAAATTATCTTGATCTAGAGATGAAATTAATTATTCAGTCGTAATTGTAGTAGTAGTAGTAGTAGTAGTGAAATTGGATTGGTGATCAGAGAGAGAGAGAGAGATATGGCAACCACCACCCTCCTCCACCCTGGCCATCACACTGGTGTCTGGTTGTAGGCTGCTGCTCTATTTTCCATGTCACGGCTCTGGTTGGTGGACACACGTCGTACACAGCTCTGTAAGAAACTTTGGCCCCTCGTTAACACATTGCCGTAGTTCTGCTGAGCTCTGGGTAGATCAGCGGAGCCTCGGGTGCGACGGTGCAGGAGAAAGGCGATGGGCGTTGTGAGGACTATGATCACCAACAAGATGATTATGATTATGATGATAACCATTTTGTGAGTATTTTTTGAAGCCGCCTCCTTGGTGGTCCTGGCGGCATTCGTTGTGCTTCCCGTGGTGTGAGGCGTCTTGATCAGAGGAGTTGTCGTCGGTAGCGGCGGCGGTGTTCTCAGTGTCGTTGTCGTTGTTGTCGGTGTAGGCGTCGTTGTTGTCGGTGTAGGCGTCGTTGTTGTCGGTGTAGGCGTCGTTGTCGTTGTTGTCGGTGTAGGCGTCGTTGTTGTCGGCGTCGTTGTCGGTGTAGGCGTCGTTGTTGTCGGCGTCGTTGTCGTTGTTGTCGGTGTCGTTGTCGTTGTTGTCGGTGTAGGCGTCGTTGTTGTCGGCGTCGTTGTCGTTGTTGTCGGCGTTGGCGTCGTTGTTGTCGGCGTAAGCTTCGTTGTCGTCGGTGGTGGCGTTGTTGTTGGCGTTGTTGTCGACGTAGGCGTCGTTGTTGTCGGCGTAGGCGTCGTTGTCGTTATCGTAGTAGTCTTCGTGTTATTTTGTGTACAGTTGTGTGACCATTCAATGTTCTGTCCTTGCAAGATGAACGTGTATTTATCGACCACGATGGACGAGTTCAGGCTGCTGTTGTAACCGTCTTTGGTGAGGATGTAGCCACATGCAAGGTGACAGGTCATAGAGAGTGTGTAAAAGCCGGGGTCGTTGAGAATCTCATTGGTCATCTGGTTAGTTTGATCACCTATTGTCACAGTGAGATTGCCACTCTCGCCATTATTAGCCTTGACCTGAATCGTCTGGGGCAATGCAGAGAACTCCTCCTTGTTAAGTTGTTTCCAGAGGCACTGGGAGGACGAGAAGGGCGCGAGGCACAGCACACAGCCCAGGAGTGACCAGAACACCCACATAACGCCGGGGATCAGAGCACAGTGTGCCACACTCACAGCAGCCACAGTGTGCCACAGTGTGGGAGACGAGGAGCGAGGCGAGGCGAGGTGAGGTGGGGCGGGCTGGGGACGACCAATCCCCATCCTTGATCACACCAGCCAATGACGAATTGGAGCACAAACTGATAACTTTTCTTTCCTTAACCTTTCCTAAGCTGGTGTTGTTGCTCCTCGAGTGAGTGACTCGAGTGTGCGCGGAACTCATGGCGTCGTTTCACACGCACACCTAGATTATATTAATTGATAACACTACCTCTGGGTGTTAAGAGTCTTGCGTTACTAATTAAAATCATTAACCACTAACTGCAGCTTCCAAAAAAATACCGGAAATAATGAAGATTTCTTAAACTAGGCGTATGCAGGTGGCTTGACTCCGATGACGCTGTGGCCTGCGTTGTGGACCACACTCTTCCACACTTCCCTCAGTACCTCATACTTGCATGCTCTCATTCTTGCTGCACTCCCTAGGCGACCTACCCATTGATTCGTCATACTTATCTTTTCATTCTTTGCTCTCTCACATCCATCTGTACTCATCCACACTCCTAAGTACTTGTATTCTTTAGTCTGTTGCAACTCCTTTTCATCTAACATCCAGGTGGTATTACACTCATTCTCTAACCTATTGACTACCATTATCTTACTCTTCTCACTACTGAAGCTCACTCCAAAGTCTCTTCCATACCCTCCTATCACATCTAAAACACTTTGTAGTTCTTCTGCCGACTCACTCATAACAACCACATCATCCGCATATAGTAACATGCATATATTGTCCTCTCCAACTTTCACTCCCACATACATTCTTCTTATCCTGGCAGCTAGCTCTTCAGTATATAAACTAAAAAGGGTTGGTGAGAGGCTACATCCTTGTCTAACACCTCTTTCGCTCTTCACCCAGTCTGTCTCAAGGTTACCTAATCTATACTTAGCTCTCGTACCAACATACATACTTCTAACTATGTTTACTATCTTCTCACTTAACCCAATCTTCTCTAAAACAATACATAACCTACTTCTGTTAACTCTATCATATGATTTCTCTATATCTAGGAAGCACACATACAGTTTTCTACCCTCTTTCTTTTTCCTTTCAATCAGTTCGTTCACAACAAACATATCATCTTCCGCTCTTGTCACCTGTCACCTGTGGAATCAAGATCAAGGTCAAATTCAAGAAGAGGAAGAAGAAGAAGACGAAGAGGAGTGACGCACGAGGAAGAGGGGGAGGATAGTGACGTGCTTGGTTCCTAGGCACGGGAAGTAGCGTTCCCCACGTCTTATATCACACACAAAGTACGTGGTAACCTGTTGTATTGTTGGGGAAAGTATTGACGAAGGTAGAGGGAAATTTACTGGTGTTTAGTTATAACCCAATAATTAGGTTTGACAGACTGGCGAAATGTTATTATGTTTTGAGTAATTTTAAGTATTAGAACATGATAACACAAGGCAGTCTGTGTATGTTATATAAACTGAAGCTATGTCCACCTATCACCTGTGTACGTCAAGTTAGTGTAATGTTGTGTTAAAGGTGTGTTGGTGTTAGTTGTATGGGAGGTTAACACTAACAGGCAACGGTGAGTTTTAAGGTCATATACACACCCTCTGCATACATTATTTTATTTATTTAGGTAAAATTTTACTTCTTCACCATAATGAAACATTTGAAACATTTATTTATAGCTATTAGTTATACAAAATACAAGACTATATATTTAAACATAGACCTTTTAACATATAATTAAAGCTAGCCTATATAAAGCAATGCTTTTTAGGCGTCTGTTTACGAAATAAAATGGCATCTGCACCTCGTTCAACTCCCTATTTTTGGTCATAGAGAACATTTGATATCTTCTATATTAACCTAACATAATATAACCTAAATTAACCAAACCTTAACCTACATTGACAAATAACAGAACCTTGTTTAAACCAAACTAAACTTTACTTTTCGAAGAGAAGGTCTCACAGAAAACATTGAATATCTTACAGACTAAGAATTTGCGACGGAAATGTAATCAAGAAAACAAAATGCATCAGGTAATGCAAAAATATAACCCTGAATTCTCTAGAGCATTGTGGTGAAGATGTAAAATAATACCTTTATTTATTATATCTTTTGTCAAGGTTTACTCATTGGCTCTTCAATATTTTTGTGTTAAATTAATAAATGTAAACTGATTTTGTTGAATGAGGTCATGATTTTATGGCACATCTGCATTTATTATAAGCATGATATTATGTCACTTTATTAGCACTCGTTATTCCATAGTTTGTTACGGGTGTGTGAGGGATGAATGACAGTTAATATCATATCATTATTACCTTGATAATTACAATACTACCATCAACACTTTATTGTAGTGGCAGCACAATCAAGGCTAACCAAACTCCTCTTGGTCTGATTGGTAAGTTGTTGTATACGTTGATTAAATATGAAATAATCCCCCGAGCTAGGTAACTACACCCTATGGTTGTGCTAGGGTTAACGAGAGAGTGCTGCCCCTCTCACCAAGAAGCTGCCGTGACCCAGGATCCAACACAACCCTTAGACCACAAGCTGACCACTGCACCATAGAGCCACACAGCACCTTTTATGTATGCTGTGTGTCCTGTCTGGGGTTCGGTCCCTGCCTGCGGCCCTCCCATGTCTAACCTCTTAGATCAATTTGTCAGAGATTCAAAATATGAGGCATTACATCTTTCATTGGAAAATAAAAAAACCCTTGAAAGTTCTTATTATCAGTGGTGAGAGCACGTGGATTTTGGACCATTGGAGCTGCCAGAAAGGTTAAGAGTGAGTGTGTGTGTGTGTGTATTTACCTTGTAGTATACAGGGCCTGAGCTACACTCGTGTGGTCCTGTCTCCGTATCTATATTTGTCCAGTTTTTCCTTCAGTTGATGTACATTCTTTGCCATTATCACCTCTTCCTTCAATTCATTCCAAGTATCTATACTTCTTTGGGGGAAACGGTACTTTTTTGTATTATTCAAGCAAATTCCTTTTTGCAATTTTTTCTTGTCTTCAAATTTTTAGCCTCGCCTTTTCTTCTCAATATTAGGTATTTTCTATCTGTTTCTTCCAGGTTGTTCATCAATTTATATATTGTGATTAAGTCACCTCTTTCTTACAGTGTTGTTAGATGCATTTCTTTTAATCTTTCCTCATATGTTAGGTCTTGTAATTCTGGCACCATCTTAGCTGCAGTTTTCTGTATTCTTTCTAATTTCAACACATGCTTTTTCTTGTGCTGGGACCATATTACTTCTGCATATTCCAGTTTTGATCTGATCATTGTAGTTATAATTTTTCTCGTCATATCTTTATCTAGGAAATGAAAAGCCATCCTTAGCATCTCTGGTGATAAGTTGTCCTGTATTACCACTCCAAAATCTTTTTCTTTTTTTGCTATTGATATAATATTTTCCCCTAACTTATACGTCCATGAAGGTCTCATTGCACTTTTTCCAATTTCCAATACATGGCATTTTTTTTGCATTAAATTCCATTTCCCATGTCTTGCTCCATTCATATATCTTGTTTATATCATTCTGTAGCTCCTCACAATCCTTGTGGTTTCCTATCTTTCTTAGTAATTTTGCATCATCTGCAAACAAACTTATGTAACTGTTTTTCTTCACTTGTCCTTGTGGCTTTTTAAAGTCAGATTCAGTTGTAAATACTTAATGAAAATTCTTATTTAGCACTTCACTCATTTCTTTCGAGTCCTCATATACTTCATTATTTTCCTTCAATCTGGTTATATTTTCTTTGTTTTATTTTTCCATTTATAAATCTATAAAACAAGCTTTGGTTCTTCCTTGCATTTGTCCTTCCTTGCATTTGTCAACTATATCTTTTTCATATCTCTTCTCAGTCAGTTTCATTTAAATCTCTTCATTGCAGTATAGTTTGCTTTTGCATAATTTCTTCTTTTCTTTTTATATGATTCCTCCTGTTTGTCTTTTATATCTCCCTTAATCTCAATTTCCAGGACTACATGGTCACTCCTTTCAAAGGGGCATTCATAATTGATATGTTTTTCTTGATTTATTCCTTTGGCAAATAAAAGATATAATCTTGATTCTAAACACATGACTTCCTCATTTTCACGAAAGCTATTAGAGATACATATTAAGTTCTTCCTTAGTCCAAGTTCTTGTTTTTTGGGGTACATATGCAACTACTTTTTTTTGGCTTTCACCACATCTTGTCTTAATCTGTGCACTTATCAATTTTGCTTTCCCTTTTCCATACTCTACATTTTTAACTTTTATCTTTGATTTTATAATTAGCATCACACCACCACCTTTTTTTGTCTTTTATCCTTCCTCCATATATTATAATGTGTGTGTGTATATGTGGTATGTGTGTGTATGTGTGTGTGTATGTTAAGTTAAGCATCAGAATAGACTAATGATAGTCCCATGAGAGTATAACATTGAGTATTAATTTCAGTTTTTATTTATCTTTGCGTGAAGGTGGATCATGTTCCTGGTGGTGGAGTTAAGCAGCTCGAGTGACGTTGTGGTTGTACCTGACTCTTGGACCACCGGGCACAGGAGCAGCACGTGGTGGCCCCCCTACCAGACACCCCTGCAGCTCAACAAGGCCGTACGCTGCAAGGAGGCTCCAGGCGAAGGGTGGGGCAGCAAGGCCATCAAGACCATTCAAGTAGCAGGTATTGTAGGGGTGTTTTCAAGTCACCTCAGTAAAGGATTCTGACTCGTGTTCAGGTGTGGGTGCAATGCAATGGTTCCTTTGTCCCAGTGTTCTTCCTGAGGTTCTGTCACGCTCCCATTCTTGTGAAATGGTGTTGTGTTTTAGAAATTGTCACAGTTATCATTTCATGCATCAAAGTGAGGATACAACACTACACCAAACTAAAGAGTAGGCAGATCAAGCTTGTCAGAATTTGTTATAAGCAGTAAGGTCACTCATGATCTATTTAAGTATTAACTATTAACCTTAATTTCTTTTAGTGCAGAGGGAGTCATATGTAGCTTCTTGCAGTTGTGTAGACCTAATGGTTAGCTTAACATGCCTTACTTAGGTCATTTGTATAGTCATTAATGGGCAGTTTTTCACACCAAGGGAAGGACCTGTAGTCATTACAGTGTAGGAAAGCGAGGCCATTCCTCAAGGTATGCGTGGAGGAATGTCCTTATTGTTAAATGTATGTAAGAATCACCTAACATGATGATTATAACCTTCAGATTCTTACAACAAGGCGAGACGTAAGGTGATGGAGGGTGGTCGGCAGGCAGCAGGCAGTGTAGGTGGTGTGACGCTGCGTCGTTCTGAAAGACTCAAAAGGTACGTGTTCCTTGCATACAAAACATTTAGACAAGTTCTATTTCATTTGTATTTATGGAGTTATGAAAATGTGTGAGTGGATGTATTGATGATAAATAGATGCATTGTATTGACGGGACAGTGAGTGTGGACCAAACTCCACTTGTGCCTTGGTGATGGTTAGGGTGATTGGTGAGGCGTTGGTGCATTGAGTGTAGAGTAAAGGGTTGGATCCCTGGTCCCCCTCACCAATTTTGCAAGTGTTTCAAAACGTGAGTCATTACAGTGTGTGTTGATATAAGTTATGGATACTTACTATTATAGGACCAAAAAATGCTGTAATTTGTTGTTGTTGGAATTTAGAAAAAACCAGAAACTATGAGTGTGTTAGTGTGAGTGTTGTGAGAGTGCATGTAAGGATGGACGAGTGCACGGAGTGGTCATAGTGTGGAGTGACAACTTACAATGGTGAGGCTATTAAAAAGGAGGTGGATTGGCAAATAATAGTATTCAAGTATATGTATGTTTTACTGGTTGGCATCAGGTGCTTTCTAGGGAAGCATTAAAGATGGTTCATGTGGTAAATATTGTGTTCATGCATGTATAAAAATGATAAATTATTCAGAAGAGATTATAGGATATAAATTTTTCAAGAACAATGATGATAGAATCAGATAATTTCATAACATGTATGATAAGTTGACAGACTCACCAGGATACTTCATAACAATAAAACACTTCATGATACTAATTTAGGATTTTATTGTGAGTTAAAGTGTGTTGTGTTACTTGAGTACACAGTAATACCAGATTGTACTGTAATGTTTCCCCGTGTTGGCACTGTGCAGGGCACTGAGTCAACACACACAGGTGAAGGAGGCTGAGGAAGGCACTCCACACCCCAAACGCAGGAGGACGTGCACCACTAGGACTCCCAGTGATGCCCTGAGAGCTGGCACACCAGTGAGGGTGCCTCCTGCCCCTCCACCACCACCACCCAGGACAACACGGAGAACACACCTGCCACCACCACCAACTCTGAGGAGGACTGGACACGCACATCCACCACCACCACCACCACCACTAAGGAGATCACGGCGGACACGTCTGCCGCCACCGCCGCCGCTTGCACGGAGAACACGACACTCCCGTCCATCACCAGCACTGTTGTCGTCTCCAAGACCACTGAATATACTTGAAAAACTTCACAAGTCATTGAGTAAGTGTGGAGATGAATTTATTTAATTTGGTGATGACAGAGTGATGCCATCTTGTGATCCTCTGTTCAATAAATGTTAGGTTTACAGAATAAGAGAAGAAATTTTTTCAAAGGTTTTCTAATTGATTTTCTGATTTTCTAAATTTTCTAAATTTTACAATATTTGCAGAACTTATCCCACATTATATTGAGACACACGTCATGTAATCATTACTTGCTTCTAATTCTTTTGACAGAAATCTAAACATGTCAGGAAGTAAAACAGAATGAGGTGGTCAGGATTTATGTTATGGCTGCTGTATTTTGTGTCACTTCACTGTTACTTCTTCAGTGCACATGTTTTGTGTTGTGAATCCCATGTTAACAAATCATCACACTTGCAGACCGGCAGCTGCGCTTCCTCATCATGCTTTTCCGCTTGCTGAATGCACTCAAGAAGTACATGAAGAAGTACCTGATGCTGCAGCAGGTATTGGCAAAGCTCCCGGGTCTTATGGAAGGAATAATGGACCAGATCTCCACCGTGGACCGTGTGCCTCACATGGAGAGAATCACTGACCTTGTGATGGATGAAACAATACGCTTCGATATTGTAGTTTACGAGATAATACGGTTTGTGCTGAGGGAGGCGGAGAGGGACGAGGAGGAGGAAGAGGAAGACGATGAAGAAGATGATGAAGATGAGGATGAGGAAGAGCAAACCAGCATCATTAGGGAGGAGTGAAATGTCTGGTGAAGTGTAAGTAGATCCATTACTTTAACATTCTATATAATTCAATATCATAATTGGTAAAAGGTAAACTTTGGTTATGCAGTTACACAAGTACTAAATATAATCTATGTGACCTACAGGTTTGGGAAAGTTGTAGTAGTGAAATTAAGACTAAAGTAACAGTGATGGAGGAGTTGATATCTAATACTTGGCTCAACACTACACACACCTGCACCAACTCCCTCAATAATAAACAAATTAGTCAAGTAAGTTTGTGATTGAAGAAACTTGAATGACGGTGTTCAAATAGTGTCAGTTGTTGTCTTGTAGTGTTTCTGTGAGGTTGTTTTGTTTCATGAACGCGTAATTACGATGGACGCATTGTTTCATGTGTAAGATGGTGCATTGTTCAAGTATTAGGGTGGTGTGATTTGGGGTTGTTGTGTAGCTGGTGGTGTTGACTTCATTCATTATTCATGTAGGTGTTGGCAGTCAGTCTTCACTTGAAGGTGTGAATAGTATGAGTGAATCACAGTAGTTATGTTACTTTAATTATTAAGGTTTTTGTTGAACATTCCTCAAGTGTGTTTTGACGGTGAATATTTGAATGGTTACTACACTACATTCCTCTTGAGTGGCACACCTTTCACATGTCTTCTCACATGAATCTCTTAATGGATGATACCAGCTGTGTGCAAACTTCAAGCCACACTTTGTTGTAAATCAGGCTACAATTAAGTACAAATTGATATGATTTTAGTTGTTTCATAGTTGTTACTTTAGTTCGGAAGAATTACATTAATTCCGTTTTTAAAATTTTCTTGAAATACGCCTTTCTCTTAGGATATATTAAGTCAGTAATTGTGAATTAAAGGAAGATAATTACATCATAACAAATGTGATATGTAGAAGGCAGTTATGATTGATGGTTTGCATAAGTTTTATTTTCATATAATCAATTAATCCCGAGTTTGAAGCCTTGCAACTCTAACAGGGTGGCCGTGACAGTGTTTCAAAAGGCAGCAGCTGATTGGCTCATTAGAGGACATATATATATATACATGGGTGATGATTGTGATGACAGCGTTGTGTTATCCATCACCACCTCACTCGTGGTGTGGTGAAGGTGACGCCTCACTCAGAGTTGTTGGGCTTTGGTTGTAGCACGTTGATGATTCTGGACTCAGCTTGCCATGCTGTTGTTACTGATATAACCACACCATAGATTATTGTCATCTGCCCTTGCTGTGGTCACAATCATCCGTGTGTGTTCCCCAGGTGTCCCCTTGGGAGGGTGTTGGGTGGTGCCGCATCAAACACTTGATGGCCAGCGTGTTAGGGATGGAGGTGAGGCATCACAAGCTGGTGATTGTAAGAAAATATAACTAAACTCATGAGTCATAACTGTCTCTCAAATATCACTTCATTGTATTGGCTTTCCTTCATATACAGTTATTGGATGAATATATCCAACCATAAGTGTATTTTGTTTACATCCATCATGACATCATTTGGCACTCTTGCATATAGATTCTCCATGTATGCATATTATTAGTTATTGTGTGTTCATGTAGAACCTTACAACAGGACAACATGGCAATGACTTGATACAATTCACTGATGCCAACATGTTCAAGTTACTCCTTCATTCACAAACTTACAAGGTTTACGTAAATGTTTACTATTTAGGAGACTGTATCAGGTTGTCTCAGACGTTGATTGAAAATGAAAAGTGTTGAGATATTTGCTTTCATTGACTGTAGTCTGCAACAAAGGCAAGACATGATTCCATCCAGAAACAAGATGTAGTGACTGTCCTCTACATCCAGAACAAGAGACAAGCTACCAAGAAAAGTTTCTTACACCACCAAATGAAGAATACAATAATACTATAGCTGCTGTTATTCGCATGAACTCACTCACCTGCTACTGATGAGTCAAGGTAGAGAGATTCCACCGCTCATGTGATGAAATGTGTACAAGATGGTATGATTTGAGGCAGAGAGTTTAACAACAGTCATCACTCACGCTGATTCCCAACACAATGAAGTGAGATTATCTAAATGAAACCTTAGTACTCAATTATTACACAATACAAAATGCTGTTCAAATAATAGTGTTGAAGAATTACAACTTTGAAAGAAGTTAGTTTTTCTATGTTGAACCCAGGCATGGAATCATGCCAAGAGTGGAGTGAGATCTCTTTACTTCTGTATGCTATGACCCCAAAGAGATCCCTGGAGGGTCACCAACTCCCTGGGAAGGCGACTGTGTTTAATGTAAACAGCGAAGGCATCAACATTTACTTTGATCAACGTATTTTTGTGATAGAATGTAATGTTAACAGTAATCTATTGATAAGTAAATATTTCATAAATAAATTCTATTTATTTGACCTTATCCAATAGTTGCATACTTCCACGCTACTCAATGTTTGCAAGTTA
>JAPQNM010000030.1:1278079-1313079 GCA_029783475.1 Metacarcinus magister | reverse complement strand
CAACCACCGTGGGTACCGAGGGCAACCTGGGGAACGTTAACTGTGGAAACTCGGATGTCACTGTGGCCCTGTGTCCCAGGGTAACGGATTAATTTCCATCACAGGTTCAAAGGCCAATGTGACGGGAGATGAACGCCTGCAGCTACAGCGTGTGCCGCCACTTTACCTTACCACAACCACCCACTTCATGTCACTCATGGAAACACTGCCGTATCAGCCTACCTTTGGAGAATCTACAGACGTTCTGAAAAAGTTATGCAAATGAATACAATGATGACAGCTGAGGCTAATACAGTAACATTGTGCTGGGAAAAGCTGACACACGTTCACTTAATTAACATGATGACAGTTCAGAATATTAAGTACATAGTCTTGAGAGGCATATATAAAAACATGGTGCAGTCATTCCTTGGAGAAAGTTGAAGGGAAACCAACACCAAGACAGGTGAACAAAACAGGTAACAGGTGTACTTATACTCACACCTTTGTCAGCTGTCCTTCCACAATGAATACTTGGTCCACCTGAGAGAATGGTTCTAACACATCCTCAGGCATGAATGTGGTAAAGATGAGAATGAAGCAGGACTCATTTCAGACTTTAATTATACTTTAATGAGACCTGTCCAAACACTAGACATGTGTTGGACAGTTGACGAGTGTTATGGCAACACCTGCTTGACACTCATGCATTGTGGTCAAGTGGCGAGTCTGAGGACGGTAAAGTAATAGGTATTTATAATGTCAAAATACAAGGAATGCACATCAGGACCAATACAGTACAAAAATAGCACATTGCATTATATCTTAGTGCTACATATGTGTACATTAACACCTTCATATGACCAAATGTACCAAAATAAACTGAAAATTTACGCATTACTCTTTCTAGTTCATTAATTGTTTGGTTGTCTCTGTGGCTAACAAAGACTGCAGAAAAAAACTGTTGTACTGCAAAGTGTGTATGGTATTCCAATATAGTAATGCAGGACACACAAAGGTGAGTTTTGGCCATAATGAAAAGGTTAATGACTGGAAATGTTGTTAGTCTAAACGTTACCTCACTAAAGCAAATAATTATACTCCTACCAATGCTACAAAGTATAATACAAAACCGTTGGCTTTCTTTCAATTTGTTTTACATGCACTCAGCTGACCTTACGTCTTCTTGGACACAATTACTTTTTACTTACATGTAATAATACAATGATAAAATGGTACCTTGAAAACTTTTAAGTACACTACAAGTTACTCAGAAGTCTGCACGTTAGTACAACCTACAGGTTCTGTACAACAAAATGCTGTAGATACATGTTAATGGATAGATTAATACAGATAATTCTACAGGCCTAAGGCTGGGTGTGGAGGTGAGGGAGGAAGGGGAAGGGAATAATTTTGACATGAGGTGAGGATATGTTGCTGTACTATTTACCACAACTCACTAAACCCATTACAGAAAACAACACAACCAAGTGGAGGTAATGAATGGCCTTGTGTGTGTAACAGTGAACGATTCTGTCCATCCCTCTGACCCTCCCTTCCCTGCCTCTAGGTCTGCATCACACCTTACATGGAGGACACACTTCACTTTAAATGATGAACTCCACACAGGATGGCTCACTAAAACCTGAGTAAGTTCTCATCTCACATAACTATCACAATTGCATGCAGCTCGGCCACCATTACACTTTGGTGGCATACATGGATTTCAAATAATGCACAAAGCAAATTATGTTGGAATTTCCACCTGGATCATCCCGGCACAACACGAGCAGGACTAAGGCAAGCTGGGCCCAAGGTGTGTGGCTCGGTGATGCTCTGACTCCAACAGACCATCACCTCACACCTTACACTTACAATACACTTCCTTCACCAGATCCTAAACATAACACTGACACACCCTAATTTCTTATAAGTAGCATAGATAAACATTTTATTAAATATAATTTGTTTAACAGTTTTCAATGTTATCTTACTCTTTGTAAATCATATAAATACTCGATGCATAAAGTCTTCTTTCCTACTTATCAACACTATCTAAGGCTATTCTTTGACGTACAACATGTGTGCTGAAGGAAAACATTTACTGGAACCATCAAAAGGTAAGCACAACTAGGAAAGTCAAAGATAGAAACAGAACATGAAATAGCACAAGTGTTGAGGTAGTTGAGAGAGAAGTTCCTTGAAAAGTTGGGAGGACTTTTTTCATGGAATGGACGACATAAAGGTGACATTGGTCTGAGGTTACCTAATGCTACTTTTTATTTATTTTCTTTAAACAGTAGACAGTCAACCCCAATCAGAGAGAGGTTTACCTTCACAAAGATGGAGCTAACCAAGACGTATGTTTATATAAAGTGATGGAGGACATCTATACTTCTCACGTGATAGGAAAGGCTGGATGTAATATATAAAACTCCCTTTGTACACTGTTATGTTGTGTGAGGGAAGCTCCGTCACACCTAGCAATGCTGTGTAAGGCACCACCAGCACCACCACCACCACCACCACCACCACCACCTGCATCACCAACACAAGGAACCGTTGACAACCCGAACTCTTATAAGCATGTGATGGAACTTCAATCTGTTGCTTCTTTGCTATTTGTTGCACATGTGACTTGTAAGTGTTGCCACCATGAGGTTCAACTCCACTCGGCTATGATTCTTATGGTAATAGTCAACAGTACAATGCATCTATAGAAACAATTACCTTTTTGTCCCCTTGTTTTTTTAAGTTTATTTTTGACTATGAAGCAAAGCAGAGAAGTTTCATTGTATACCTGTAGATGAGTTGCAGGTGTGGATGAGAGGTAAGGTGTGTTATAGGTGTGGATGAAGGGTAAAGGTGTTATATATGAACTACTTGTGGTGTTGATGTAAAGCATTGGTAAGGAATTCACTTTCATTATAAAGATTGCCAACGTGGAACTAACAAAGGTTTATATGTTAATTAGGTCAACACTACATCAATGAGTTACAAAAACGAAACCATTATGAAAAAATATAAAACAACCCAACTTTTTACACTACGTAGATGTGAAGTGTTATCCAGGAAAGCAGAAAACAATCTAATATGGAACAAACTTAACAGAAATAATAATGAAGGTTAAGATTTGTTTACAGAACCTTGGTGATGCAAAAATGTCACTAACCAAACAAAAATTTTCAAAGAAATCTTCTAAACTTGAACACACAACTTAATGCTTGACTACATTTTCTTTTTCTACTTAAACTAACAACTGGATCCAAGGCAGACCACAATGCACTAGGAAATGAATGAGAAAATGAACATTGCACATGATACAATTATTACAACTATTCCACACACACACATACACACACATACACACATGTGTGAGATTTATCAGATGTTTGAATTTAGAGACCAGCGGATGCGGGTTTTATGTTAATATATTCCGTAGGTGAGGATGTTTATTTGATCATAAACATGGATGCGGATTTAAATTATTATGCAGATCTGGATATCCAATACATTTCTAACACACACACACACACACACACACACGTTATGAAACATAGCACCTACTTACTCATTTACTGTATATTTAAGTACTTCAGGATTCCTAACTTGAAATTTGCAAAAAGAGTAAAGTATGGAAGATTAGAATTGGAAGTTTTGAAATTCAATATAATATATATTTAGTCTCAAAAAAACAACTATGTATCTCTTCTGTATGGATGAACCCCACAAGGCCAGGGCCACCCACAGCAAGGCAAGGCCAGGGCAAGGCCAGGGTAAGGCAAGGCAGTCTACATAAAGCAACACTCACAAGCATTAGTTGTGTGCGTGATCAGTGGAATCATTTCACTTTCAATGAACTTCCCTTCATTACTTTACTTCTGGGATGTGTTCATGGATCTCATCTTCAATCCATCAAAATGATCTATAATAACTGGAGTTTCTCCTTTCGATTATAACCTTGAGTCTACATCATTAGGAGACTAGTTAATAGTAATGACAATGGAAACAGGCTGTGAAAATGTTTCCTTAATAGTTGTCTTTTTTCACGTTGTTCCTCTAAGCCTCACAGGCAAGGAAGAAAAGGGTAGAGGGGAGAGGTAGTGTAGTCATGGTGAAGGCAGGGAAGGGAAGAAAAGGGAAGGGAAGTACAGGAAAGTACAGGGAAGGGAAGGGAATTATTGGCATTACACTTCTCCATCTGGTTATAAAAAGGTAGACTGCCTTGCACCTTATTTCCTGTGTTTATGTTCTGTAAATGTCTCACTGATGGTTGTGGTGACTGTGTTTCTGAGTTATAAAGTGAAAGGAAATACTTTTGAATGAGTCAATATCTAGAAATCGGTGAAACTTTGTTAAAAAATATTGTCGTTTTCTACAATCACATTTCTCTATACTTATTGTGACCAAACAGCATAAAACTCACGCAAACATAGATGATAAAAAAAAGTGGTTAGAAGAAGGACTGAGTGAAAGATCAGTAAAGTGTATATGTGTGTGTTTGTTTAAGTACACAAACAAACAAACAAAAAAATTATTAGAAGTAATGCATAATGTCAAGCCGTGAGTGTGTAAGGAAGTTGTCCTGAATGGATGTGATGATTGGTTCCTACTTGACACTATGGATGTGCCGCATGTAGGCCAGCAGCTGTGCAGGAACCTCACGCAGCACCGCCTGGGCCAGGGATGCTTGGGACATCTCCTGCCTGTTCGACACGAACCTTCGCAGTTCTGCAAAGATGAATGTGACCTGTGGTGCTCACTCTCATAACACACTGGGTGAAGGTGAAGTGTGTTTTACCTCCTACACTGTCCTTTACTTTACTCTACATAGTTAGTGTATTAGTTGTATAGTCCTGTAGTGCATGACTGTGTGTTGTGCAGACTTAACACACTCGGCTATGTACTAACACTGTGCTAAGTATACTAATTCTTAACTAACACTAAGAAATATGTTACTGACTACACAGGGATATACTTCACTCTTACTGCTACGTGCTATCACTTGATATGCCTGACCTATGCCTATTCTAATCTATTCATCTACTATCTACCTGTGATGACTCGCTAAACCTACACACACACACACACACTCTTATCTCATCACTCCGCATTACCCTCACTGATCATATGTTTGCACACACACACTCTCTACACTGCTCCACCTTATTCCACGTCCAAGTTGCTGCACATCAACCTTGGCAGGAGAATAAAGTGTGTTGACTGTTATGCATTGAATAACCAAAGTATGAAAACAGGATAAGAGAAGGATGTGTTAATATTTTTCATGTATTTTCCAGTACATTTTGTAGGTAAAAACTTAATCTTTATCAGTCTAACTAAATATTCCTTAAAATAAAACTGTGATATAATTGTTAATAATCATGGAACTTTAAAGGATGTATTGATGGACTTAATTACATAACGAGACAAAACACATCAAATACAAACACACTCAGTAAGGTAGAAAAAGGAAGGAAGGAAGGAAGTGCTAGAGTAACCTTGTAACTACTCAGCTCAAAGTACAACTATCAATACCCAAGTGTTTAGAGTAGAAGTAGAACAGTAACAAGGGATGGAGCCACACATGCACCAGCCGACACACTACACACACTCCCACTACACCAACACACACACACCAACACACTCACACCCCTCAGACCACCTTTCTCCTCACCATCACTTCATTACACGTCACACGCACGTCAATCCTCCATTACAGATTACAATTTATATATAAAAAATAAAGTTTCTATATTTTCTCTGCACATTAGTCTTATGATCATCTATTAAACTGTTGACTTATCTATTAATATGTATACAATGCTCCCTCCAATTTTGTGGTAAATTGGTCAACATTGCAGGCTGCAAAATTGGAATCATTAACCTTATGGTGATTTTAGTCACATTTTTGGCCTTGTTTGTACACATACATATAATTATACATCCTACAATAAAGAAAAATACAGAAAAACATAAACATTATCATTATCCATAAGAAAATTAATTTAAAATTGGAGGAAGCATTGTATTTCAGTCCATTTATAACTGTTTTAGGATAGAACATTTTCCATAACAGTGTAAAGGTGATGAATAGGTGTGTGTGCGTGTGTGTGTGTGTGTGTGTGTGTATCAAGGAGGTATTGTTACATCAGTGTAGGATTGGGGACACAAGTGATCGGCCTGACCAGGATCAAAGTTGAAGAGGAGACATTCACCACCCAACACAACACCACATCAAGGCACACCTGGCACCTAAGCATCAAGGGAAGCTCAGGCACAACACAACACAAGCAAACAAAGGCAAACAAACAACACAACACAAGCAAAGCAAACCAAGGCAAACAAAGCACACTTCCAGATAGCATGAGTAATAGTGCTGACGTGAGGAGACATGAGCCAGAGGTGTGAGTGTGAGTGTGAGTGTGGTCAAAAGATGAGTTGTGCTATCACTACCAATCACTCTATTAGTAATCATCAAAGAAAACACAAACACTAGTTCAAAGTTTCACTCAAACACTAATTGAGAAGCGTGGTTACAGCAGATCTTTTTCATGTATTATTATTCTGAGTCCTCCAACAAAACTAACCTCAACAGATTCTCATCAAACTCTGCTGCCGTAAAGTTAACTGTAATGTATAAAATATGTCCCCACAACTACTACTGCAATAATCCTGAGTTAAGGGAAGAGCATTACCAAACACTTTGTACTGTGTTTTAAAGAGTATTATAGATTATCAATTAAGGGATCACAACATCTAGTGGCATAGCATTGGCAAGGGGGGGGGGACGACGACGGGCTGCCACGCCCCTTCTCCTTACACTTAACCTCATGCACTGTACATGTACGGGGGAAGGGGGGGAGGGAGGGAGGAGACACCTTAGGCTACTCCCGACACATTCTAAAACCTGTGCTCCCCATTTTACCTCCGATGAGTCAACAAGAACGGTCTCCACTAATGCTACTCAAATCCGTAAGTGTTAAGTGGCCCCTGAACAGTGGGAGGGCGAGGTTGGTACCCGTGAGTTCGCATCCATGAGACCAGCTGTTGAGGGATTTCTGCCAGGACGTCTTTGGCTAGCATGGCCTGGCTGTGTTGCCCGCCCCTCTGCCCCAAGTGTCGCCTCAGTTCTTGGTGAGAGGAAGGGGAGAGACGGAGGCAAGATGAGCTGGAGTACCATGGTGAGGAGGTGAAGAGTAGCAGCCAAGCAGCGTTGTCACCACCCAACACACACACACTACTATATCACCTTCATCACACTTTAAGATTCAATACTCTAAGTCAAGATGATTGTTTTAGGTACAAAAAAATGAACTCAAGAAGCATTGGTGTTGAATTAAACTTTCTAATTCCTTGGCAACCTAACCACAAATATTTTACATTGTTCAAAATTTAAGATGAAATATGCAATTGGTTTGATCCTTGTTTTGTTAAGAGTTATGTTCTTCCTCCTCGTGGCAGCGGCGTTTGTTTGAGTGCAGCCTAAACCTAAGCCTCAT
The DNA here is from genome assembly GCA_029783475.1 of Metacarcinus magister. Taxonomy (NCBI): domain Eukaryota; kingdom Metazoa; phylum Arthropoda; class Malacostraca; order Decapoda; family Cancridae; genus Metacarcinus; species Metacarcinus magister. The sequence goes on along the minus strand of JAPQNM010000030.1, from coordinate 1,305,598 downwards.
CCTAAGGTGAAGTTCATCTACAATCACTTATCCATTACAATCAACCAATCAGCCAACACCCTCAAGCTCACAACTGCACAAACACCAATTCAAATAAACACAGACACTTTCTGCGACACAAAATGATGCGTACACTTTCTAGGGACAAGGCAGCAAAAAGATGAATAAAGAATCCCCCTGAACTAGGCATCTATAGGCCATGTAGTTCTGGTAGGGTTAACGAGAGAGCGCTACCCCTCTCAGGATCAAACTCACACCCTTTAGGTCATGAGCCAAGCACTGCACCACAGAGCCCCCCGCCCCCCCAAGGCAGCAACGGAACAAATGCAGACTGTCACTGGTGGCCTCACAACACCACAACACACCTCCTGTGATCACCTAACCACCTTACAGCACAGCCTCTAGGTAACAGCACAGGAACCTTGCACTCACACCCTACCTCTCACTCACTCGACTCTTACAAAACAATGCCATAAGGATCATTTACAAGCTTATACACAGTACATCTAAGCTTCTATGGGTGCTAATGTGACAATACACTGTGCAGTACTACCACTCCTTGCCCCTCTTCCCTCCCCCACTACCTCCCTACAACCCTCACCTTCCCCCCTCCCCCCCCCCAACACAACCCTAACACACACACATACTCACCTACAAACTGGACAATATCCCGGCTGGCGTACCTCCCCCCCGAGCTGAGTCTTTGTTCATCTCCGTCCAGCTGCTCCATGGCTGAGAAGTCTTCATTGCCCACACCCACGATGATCACCGACATGGGCAGGTCCGAGGCGTTGACCAGAGCCTTGCGGGTGGCGGGCAAGTCTGGGGTGACATGAAAGTAGTGTGAGTTAAGGTGAGGAGATAGAGATTTAAAGTTAAGAGAGAGAGAAGGGCAATCACCAGTAAGTTGAATATCATGCAATGTACGTAGTTATTAGATCCATCTGTACAGGAGAAGGTACGTAATCCCGACTCACCGCAAATAATCCCGTCGGTGATAATGAGCAGGACGAAGTAGTTATTGCCGTCCTGGTGTGCCCGGGCAAAATTAGCCACGTGGTTGATGACCGGAGAGAAGTTTGTGGGGCCGTAGAGTCCAACTGGAAAGAAGGAAGGAAGGAAGGAAGGAAGGAAGGAAGGATGAGAGGTGAGTGTGTTATTCTGTCTACATACACCTCACTTATACTCCTTCTTGTGTGTGTGTGTGTGTGTGTGTGTGTGTGTGTGTGTGTGTGTGTGTGTGTGTGTATGGTCCGCACCTGTCTGTAGGGACTTGTAGTAGGCCTCCAGCACCCCCCCCACACCCTGGCAGTAAGGGTTGTCTGGAGTGCCGTTGAGGAAGAATTCATGGCTCACGGTCCAGTCTGGGGGGATGCGACCACCAAAACCAAGCGCAGGGAACATCTTGTCTGCGGGGAAGGAATGCGGGAGTTATGGGAATGGGAATGGGAATGGTGGTTGTGGAGGTATGGTATGAGAGAGGGTATTGGAGTTTGGGAATGGGAGGGAGAGGGATGGTGTTTGTGGGAATGAGGGAATGGAGGAGGAGGAGGAGGAGGAGGAGGAGGAGGAGGAGGAGGAGGAGGAGGAGGAGGAGGGGAGGAGGAGGAGGAGGAAATGAGGCAAGAGGATAGGAGAGAATTTACAATGACAAATCAATACAACCAAACCATAAAAAAACACAACATTACAATGAAAAAAACACAAGAAAAAAAAAAAATTTCAGATCCCTACAAACACACACACACACACACACACACACACACACACCAGAGTCATAATCTTGTATAATCTCCCCGACCGCCTTAATAGCGATGGAGTACTGGTTATCCATCCCAGCTTGGCGGAAGTGGAGGGAGGCGGGCGTGCGAGGATCCCCGTTGGAGGCCGTGAAGTCCACCGCTACAGTGAAGTGGACCTGTGTGCCGCCGCGGATGTAGTCGAGGAAGGACGGCTCCACGTGGCTGGTGATGGAACGCAAGTGGAGTTTCCCGGAGTCTTTGTAGCTTGATTTTTTGGCTTTCTTCTTTGGGTTGATGAGCTGATACACATTGGTGGTTCCCGGGCCCTCTAGTAGCCTGTGGAGGGTGGTTGGGGTTGTTAGGGTGGTTAGTGGAAGGGTTGTAGGGGTTGGTAATGGATGGGGTGGTTACTGTAGGTTGGAGAAGGTGGAGGGAGGGAGGGAGGGAGCAGTGGAGTGTAGCAAGTGTGGAAGGGTGAAGGGAGGTGAATAGATAGAGGTGGTAAAGACGTTGGTTGAAGTGAGCAGACACCTCCCTTCCTTGGTTAAGTCAGGGAATCACACTACATAATAAGTAAGATTTATAAGTAAGTCTCGTAGTATATGTGTATAAAGACCTTCAATTCATCATACTCTACCTTTAAGTACCAGTTTGACTCTACCTGAACATCACCTCACAATCCCTGCCTGACACCAATCCTGCCTCACCTCTCTAGATTAGTGTAACATTCCCCAATCAAGTCATGTGATCCGTCTGAGTCCCAATCGTAACACTCGATCTTGATGCTTCGGCCGCGGTCCCCGGCACACAGAGTCCTGGCCGGCACCACAAAGGGCTTCCACACCGGGTTGAGGGTCTTCTTGATCACCTCAGACTTGTGCACAGCCAGGTAGGAGCTGTTGTCGTTGCAGCGGTAGAAGATGAGGAAGGGGTCACTCTTGCCTAAAAAGTCCTTCTTGTCCAGGTCCACGCCATTGAAGGTCATGGTAATTACTTCCTTGGAGGCTGACATTTCATCTCCCTGCATTATGAGGACACCGGTGCCTCCCTCAATGGTCTTGCTAAGCTGTGAAGGGGGGGTGAGGGTGTGTGTGATGTCAGAACTATAATATGAACTTTTTTCCTTATCTTCATACACATAAATCCATAACATAATGAAGGAGAGTGCATCTTTATAAACACATGCTCCCTCCCTCCCTCCCTTGAGCCCCCCGTCACACACTCACCTGGGACCCTTGACACCCCATGATCTCCCCAAGTGAACACTCCACATTCCCCAGCTTGTCCTGGTCACCGGGTTTGGTACTCTTGTTGTCCCAGTCGTAGATGGCAAACCGGAGCATCTGGGAGGGGCAGAAAGGGTATAAGTGTGTGTGTGTGTGTGTGTGTGTGTGTGTGTGTGTGTGTGTGTGTGTGTGTGATAATACCAACAAAAAAGTGTACAAAACAATAAAGAAGTTAATTTACCTAATAAAATGAAAGTAAAACAGTATATATATATATATGAACACATTAGATATTGAAAACACTCCATATTCCCTTCCCCTAACCACTCCACGCCCCTCCACCACCCACCTGTCTTTCCTCAAACCTGTAGTCCACCTCAAACTTGCGTATCCACTCTGGGCTGAGTGAGTCCTTGATCATCTCGGTCCTGCCCACCTCCACGTAGCGGTCCAGCCCCACATCCTTCATATACAACACACACAAGGGATCACTCTTACTCATGGTGTCCTTATCCTTCAGGCCCCTGCAGGATATAAAAAAAGATCCGTTACCAGTAAGAGTTGAGATTGTGAAAAGGTTATTATTTGATGTCCTATTCTATTTTTCTGGATACTACTACTACTACTACTACTACTACTACTACAGGTGTACTTACTTTGCAGAAACACTCAGCTCCACCTTGGTCATGGGCACCATCTGAGGGATCCCTTGTGGGCCCATGGCTGGCATGCCCCCCGCCTGCATCCTTCCAACACTGTGAGGGTGTGAGGGGGCGTGGGCGTGTCATATATAGGAAGTTACATGAGGATATGGATGAGTCACACACACATACATACACACATACATATACACACACACACACACACACTTGTCAGATAAACACAAATGTCAACATGAGAATTTCCTGTGTGTTAAATGTGTTCTCTGTTCCGTTTTATAGTTACTTATATACAAACTTTCACTGCCTACTTTTCAACATCACTTCCATAACACGTCTCAGTTAAGGATGCACCATGAAGGACTAACAACGAATACTTAAACCTAAACCTAAACCTAAATAATTAATAACAACATCATGTAATCAGACTAATATTGCCGTAGAATTCCCTTATATTTCCAGCACACGGTAGACACAGGGAGTTATTACTGACCGATATCTGTTCATTGCGGGAGAATATTAATAGTTGTGTTGGTGAGAGAGAAAGTACTTGTGTGAATCTGGTTGAGTATGAAAGCACTGTACTCCATCAGCCTCTATCAACCTTTACTGAGATGATATGCACTATCTTATCACCTGATTGTACCTACCCTGTTATCTAGTGTCACCGGATTAAGTAAGAACTCTTAACACCATTACAGCATTACTAACTCACATGATTGATAGGACTGGTGATTCAATTGATAAGATTAATGTTTGTAATTATTTCACATATATTTCCTCATGTATAGATGGTCAAAACCTTCATTCTCTGCACTTTTTATTTATTCATTATTTTTATGTGCAATTATTTCACACATATTTCATCATTTATAGATGTTTAAACTTTAATTTTCTGCAATTTATTGATGTATTTTTTTTTCTTTCTATGTGCAAAGTGCTACAGAAAGATTATATATTTTTACTAATTAATGTGTTGTTAGGATATATCATATTTATTTATTGTTATTATTACCTAACAATCAGCAACAATCTTAACATTTTCCTTACTATAATGATGCACAAAAAGGGTTGTAAAGCTTAATATATTCATGGCAGATGACAAGGTTAAGTTATTGTTTTATAAAAAGCTTAATCTTCCTTTCAAAATTGGGATAAAAAATTACCAGGAAAGTTTACGTGATTGAAGGAAAAAAAATGTAGAATCTGTAACCTGTCATGTCATTATTACCTTGTTAAATGACGTAATTAATAGTGGTTAGTTAGTTTTTTTTTCCAATATAACTTTTAACCCTCCGTTCTTAAACAAAATAGGAAAATAATGAAAAATACATAAACCAATTAAAAATACATCGTTAAGGTAATAAAATAATGAATTTTTACATCACTAATTACTGTTAAAATATCATTAATAATCATAACAGTGACGGTGAGTGAGGTTGAAGGGACAAAAATATTACACCTCACTACACCGTATCTTACTAATTAACACAATATAACACACACACACACACACATACACATACACACACACACACATACACACACACACATACACACACACACACACACACACACCATACACTATAACACCATACAAAGCAAAAACAAACACGAATACCAAGTTTAAAAGAAAATAAGGAAAAAAATAACAAATCTAATCTTATGTATCCCACCCCTAGCGTCACACTTTCCTTCTCTCTCCTCTCCTGTCCACCCCACACACCTGTCACGCTAATTAACACACCTGGCAGTCCTAATTGTGATTAATGTATACAGGTGAGTCATATTACCTGTCACTTGGTGGGTTAAACAGCAGAAAATTGTGTTAAATATGAACACGCCCTCCTCTCTCCTCTGACTTGCGTTCTTCTTCTTCTTCTTCTTGTGACCGTGTGTTAGTGTGTCATCTGTCTAAAATGTTGACATGACCAGTTTTTTCCCTTTTTTTTGTATTTATATATATATTAGCTAATGCAGTTATGCTAAAATGTTGCAGGAAAATATGAAGGTTATATTGTATGGAATTAATAATGTGTGTTGTTATTGTGGTTTTTATTTTTATTTCTTATTTTGTTGTGAAAGTTTTCCTGTTTTTTGTTCTTAATCAGTTGTAAGTCATTAGTTTTTATTCTTTTTTTTTAATTAGTTTTAAGTAATTTTAATCATTAACAGGTACTATATTCAAGGAAACTGAATCACCCTAATCCGTTGTATCAATATAAGTGGATTTCTCATATCTAGAAATTCTAAATATATGGCAAAATTATGTATGGGAAAGAATTATAACTATTTCCCTGTTATTACTTCCATTCCCACGATTAATTGCACTCAACACTTTATAAAACAACGTTAATTCCCACCATTACTTCCTTATATAGAAAAATACCAGACAAATACAACCCAGGAATCTTATCTTTACCAAACTATTTCCTGTCAGGTTAAAGTTTTGCTAACTTGCTGACTTCCGGCTAATAATGAGATCATAGATGCGTCACATATTATCTTCATCACCTCAACCACCAGTAACGATGAACAAATATAATAGACTGACATGATTTCCTGTAGTACGTCTGCCACAAATTGAACACACAAATAGAATGATTGGATAAAATGGAAATAAGGTTAGCCTACTAATTTTGAGACACGGACTATTTTGGTTTAACAAGTTTCCGGAAGTTGATATATATTGCATGATATTCTGCAACCTTAATTCTATCTGACATGTAGTAGGTAAGTATTAACCTCAGGAGAAGACGGTAATGTTATCTCCATATTATCCGAATTATTAAACAAATAATGAGTATAATTAAAGACTCAACTAACCTAACCATATAATGTATTAATGTATTGTATATTAATATCTTATCATCATTTGTATATAAACTATTGATAACTTACCTTGACACTTCAATCTTTATCTTGGTGTAATATATAAAGGTAACACACCTTCCTCATTAACGTATACACAGGTAATAGGTGTCAGGTTATAACTATTTTAATTATTGAACAACATTTTAACTTTACATTTATATCTATTTCATGTTATCTTATTTATCAATCTATTTGTTTTTGTTTATTAGTTAGATACGCCTCGTTTCATTTTCTTTTCCTTTTTCTTTTCATTACAGTCTTCAAAAATGTTTCATATTCATTTAGTTTTACTTTTACTTCATGAATTTGCTTAACTTTGCAATGTTTACTATAGTTGAACAGACACACACACACACACACACACACACACACACACACACACACACACACACACACACACACACACACACACAGGAACTTTTCAAAACTGACACAAACATGAAATTTATTATCATATTATTATTATCATTCTTTTAAAAAAATCATTAATCACATTTCTTTATCGTCTAGAATATCAAAAATTATCATTAATCTTGATGGGAAAATCCACAAATTATTCAAAATTAGCGATAAAAATAAACATAAAAATGACTGTATTACTAAAAATTCTTCATCAAAATTCCTGTTACATATATAAATGCAGATGTTACTAAACCTTAGATATAATATTATCCAAAACAATACCTTATCCCGTCCAACACACACCACATTGCCAAAACTTCACTTTATCCATACACACACACGCACACGCACACACACACACAGACACTATTCTTCCTTATACTTGAGAGACCAGGACGATCCCTTTATCCTCCTCCTCATCAATCCTATCTTTCTTGTGGACTGAATCATCATCATCATCATCATCATCATCATCATCATCATCATCATCATCTCATCATCATCATCATCATCATCATCATCATCATCATCATTTTGCTTAAAGAATGACACCACCGTAGACTGGCTTCCACCATTCCTCTTCGCTACTACTTCCTTGATCCAGTCTGAGTAATACGCCATTTCCGTATACACGCCTGGTATGCCCACTGTGGCGCACCCAATGCCCCAGGATGTCACGCCCTTCAGAACACACGACGAAGGGTCTGAAGGGTCCGAACAGCACACGAGGGGACCACCAGAGTCACCCTAGGAGGAGGAGGAGGAGGAGGAGGAAGAGGAGGTAAGTGTGATGCTGGTTAGTTGAACAGGACCAAGAAAATACCTACTATTACTACTACAATTACTACTATTACTACTACTATTACTACACCTGCACCTTACCTGACACGCGTCCTTCACTCCTCCACCAGCACACAGGTTACTCGAGTATACAGTGAAGTAGGAATACTTGGCGAAGATGTCCTTGCAATCTTCATCACTACGGAGCTCCACCTGTGAGAGTTGATAGTGTACAATGACTGGAGTACATTGAGGCTCTACTTTAGTCCACCATGTGTTCGGTAGTGTGAGGCAGATAAGATTGATTACTGTGTGTGTGTGTGTGTGTGTGTGTGTGTGTGTGTGTGTGTGTGTGTGTGTGTGTGTGTGTGTGTGTGTGTTAAGACTTACATCAGCAGCCATGAGTATTGAGGAGAGTTTGCCCCCAGTTGACAGCCTTCCCCAGCCTGAGATTAAACAGCGTTCGCCTGCACCTTGGTTTTGCCTCGTCTCAATGGTGATGGGAACGCCGTGGGGAAGCTCTGAGAGGAAGGAAGGAAGGAAGGAAGGAAGGAAGGAAGGAAGGAAGGAAGGAAGGAAGGAAGGAAGGAAGGAAGGAAGGAAGGAAGGAAGGAAGGAAGGAAAGAAAGAAAGAAGGAAGGAAGGAAAGAAGGAAGGAAGGCAAGAAGGAAGGAAGGAGTAACGGTTTAATATCTTTTATCACATATACTGGTAGTACTTCAAATCCTTCTCTCTTATATGAACTCGAACCTTGAATATAAGTACCCATAACACACTTATACACTCAGCCAATGTCTTACTTTCATTAGCAGCTGACCTCATCTCCTCCTCAATCCACAGAAGAGCTAAATCACGTTCCAAGGTGTTAGAGTTGTAAGCGGCCCTGGTCATGGACACGACGCGGTGGCGGCGGTGGAAGGAACGCTGTTTGATGTCCCAGGCGCCCGTTACCACTGTCACATCTTTTATACTGTGGGGTGAGGGGAAGTGAGGGGATGGAAAGGCTAGAGAGGTTAAGTAGAGGAATGTGAGAGGGATTAGGAGAGTTTTAAGAGAACTATGTGAATAATGTTTGGGGTAACTCACTCAAAATCGAAGGTACAGTGGGCTGCCGTTACCACCAGATTGGGCGCCACTAAGGTCCCGCCGCAGAAATGGTGGGTGCCTGCTTGGAGGGACACCTGCCACGGGAACTCACCTGGGGCGGGGGAAGGAAGGAAGGAAGGAAGGAAGGAAGGAAGGAAGGAAGGAAGGAAGGAAGGAAGGAAGGAAGGAAGGAAGGAAGGAAGGAAGGAAGGAAGGAAAGAAGGAAGGAAGGAAGGAAGGGAAGGAGGGAGGGAGAAACAAAGAAGGTTATTACAGGTGAAAGAAAAAAAAAAGTGTATTGAATATAACGAACATATATCTCTTTCTGTCTGTCTGTCTGTCTGTCTGTCTGTTTGTCTGTCTGTCTGTCTGTCTGTTTGTGTGTCTGTTTGTCACTCACCTTTTTTCACAGGTTCTCCTCCCACAATACGGTCAGGACGGTCAAGGTCACGGGTGAAGAGACCTCGAATACGAACAGCGGGCACACACACGCCCATACTCGCCCACACGCATGCCAGGGCCATCCACAACTTCATCTTCCTGGTGGGCGTGGTGAGCATTAACTTAAAGAGGAAGAGGAGGAGGATGTACAGAAGGGAGGGGAGGTGAGGTGAGGAGAGGAGAGGTGAGGGGAGGTGAGGTGAAGGGAGGTGAGGTGAGGTGAGGTGAGGTGAGGTGAGGTGAGGTGAGGTGAGGTGAGGTGAGGTGAGGTGAGGTGAGGTGAGGTGAGGTGAGGGGAGGTGAGGTGAAGGGAGGTGAGGGTAAGTGAGGTAGTACATAAGAACAGGTGCAAAGGCCAGGTGAGTCCCTTCTTGGTTCACCTGGTCACACCTGTTACTTTTATGTCCTAAATCGTTAATGAGTCTTTTGAATGATGCAAGGTCAAGGTGAAAAGATACATTTTGATAAACTTTTTTTTACTTATTTTGGGAAAAACTTTATGTAACCGGAACTGATATATATATAAAAAAAAAAATGATATACAAACACATATTTTGCACAGTGTAAAAATATCTAAGTAAGGGATCACATCGAGGGACCACTTTGTATAATTATAGCGTTGGTAATCCCCGTTTTCTTCACCTTTAATTAAATCCTTTCAGAGCTGCGCAGAGACAGAAAAAAAAGTCACACCAGGTAGCGCTTTGCCGCGATGCTCACCTCTGTTTCCTTGCCCTTCCAGATTACAATTTTTTTTTTTTCATAGACAAGTCAAAAATAATCTATAAAATAACTTTGGAGTAATCTAAAAAAAAAAAAAATGGGAGGAACAGTATTCATAAAAATTCTCTTTAAGTTCGTTCACAAGTGTTCAAATAAAAGGGGAGATGGGGGGGGGGACGGAGGTTAAGGGGGTGGGGATGGAGGGTAACTGGGGGGAAGGAGTGTAATGGGGGTAGGGGGGGGAGCGGCTGGCAAGGTAGTGATATCCTCTATATTAATTCCAGGTAAAGGTATACATTTTGTCGTTTTTCACAGGTGAGTAATACCTTACCTGTCCATCCTGTTTTGTTATAATTTTTGGGACATCTATAAAACCAGGTAGATTACAGGTAGATCAAAGAAAGTTGAGAAAGTAAAATGAAAAGAATAAAAAAAGAAAAAAAAGCTTCATATATAATCAGGCAAGTAAAAAAAGAAATGTTAATCTGTTTTTTTTTTGAGTTACTTGATAATATATTTGAGTTAGTGTTAGGAAGGTGGAAGGAAAAAGTTAGGCAGACGTTACATACTTTGAGGTGATACAATTTGCACCACAGAGCAGAAAGACACACCTGGAATGCTCTGCTGACGTGGGTAGCAGGCATGGTAATTAACTTCCCTAACACCTGTCGGGGCTCAGGTGTGTCAAAATTGCTCTTTGATGATTCAGTTCAAGTAGAAAAAGAGAGAACGAGAGAGAGAGAGAGAGAGAGAGTGAGCGAGAGATAAGAAGTAGGACGTTCTATTTCAATACTTCTTCACACGGAAATAAAATGTTACTTATTTAACATTATGAATTTTCTTTATAAATACAAAACACTGATCAACACTTTTCTTTGCAACGTTTCAATCACAAAACACGATTACGTATATTTTCTTTTTTTCTCCCTCGACACGGATATGGCCAGAATTACGTATCATTGTAACATGGGCGGCACAGGTGTTACTTAAGCACGATTAGGACAGGTAACATGCAGCAGATACCGCGCCTTACCTTCCTTCCAGCACAGGTGAACATATGTTACTAAGAGTCGTACTGGGTTACAGGATATGGAAGGTGACTGAAATAACACTAGTCTTGAGTTTCAGAATTTGTTGATGTATTGTGTGTGTGTGTGTGTGTGTGTGTGTGTGTGTGTGTGTGTGTGTGTGTGTGTGTGTGTACTGACCCGAGCGGTGCAGTGACTCAGTGTGGGCTGGCTTGATGCAAGTGTGGCACTAACGAATCGTATTTCTGTAAGGTGGTACACAGCTGATGGATGGACACACACACACACACACACACACACACACACACACACACACACACACACACACACACACACACACACACACACACCTGCTATTAAACTCTTTTCAAGGATGATATGTTAGTTCTAATGTATAAGAAGACTGAAATAGATGGATAAAACGGAAAATATCAAAGATTTTTACATTAAACTTTACTTGATGCGCACAGTGAGTCGTTTATATATATATATATATATATATATATATATATATATATATATATATATATATATATATTTTATTTTTTTATTTTTTTATTAATCTTTATCTTTTTACAGTAATGAAAAAAAACAAAAACGCAGAAGTAATGAAACAAAATAATAATGAATGAATACAAGGAAAGACTAAACTTTAAAATCTCGTTCCATGAAAAAAACAAACATATATATAAACGAGGGAGTGCTGGTCTGTTTATATGTCTGTTTATCTTCATGTTTATGGTAGGGGCCCGTTCATACAAACATAGTAATACACATCGTATACCCTAATATAATAATGCTTGAATGCAGTAATAACAAAATCTACAACACTTATAAAGGGAACTGATGTGAGTCTGAATGCAGGGAGGACGAGTAGAGATGCAAGTATATATATAGTACTTTATGGTATTGAAATCTTCACTACTTTGTTGAATGCAGGTATTTTCTGTTTTACCTGGAATTTACCTGCACACATTCCTAACGTTGATTGAAAACACCTGTTGAATGTGTGCCCTTCTAGCCCTGATATGATAGGTGATTCAACCCCCTCTGTTACTATGGAGCTCGGGAAGAAAGTATCAAGGAAAAAAGTAACGGGAAATAAAGAAACAGTTTTTGCTAGGGAAAAAAGTATTATGACAAAAAGTAACAGTAGTAATTTTATTTAGGTTAGGTTAGGTTAGTTTACTTTCTTTCTCATTACTTTTTTTCTGTAATTTTTTTCCTGTTACTTTCTGTCCTGTACAATCGTTACCTTTGTTTACCTGTGTTTACCTGTGTTTACCTGTCCACCACCACCGTCACTTCTACAGGTGTCGTGGTGTAATGACCTCATTCTACCAGGTAATTACTCTTCCCATCCGTGTACGAGGCCATCAAACTCACGGCTCGACACGATGATTGGTGATTGGTGATTGGTGAGTGATGATTGGTGATTGGTGGTTGGTGATTATTGATTGGTGATTGGTGATTGATGGTTGGTGATTATTGATTGGTGATTGGTGATTGGTGGTTGGTGTTGTTAAAATGCGTGACACTGCCCTCTATTGGTAAGATTTTGAACTATCTTTATATTTGAGGAGGACAATCTTACAAAAAAAAATAGATAGCTTTCCTTATAGCCTTCGTTTCATCTATAATTACTACTACTATAACTATTACTTACTACTACTACTACTACTACTACTACTACTACTACTACTACTACTACTACTACTGATAATGATGAATGTGAAGTGATTATCGATATTACATTGTGATTCTAGCTTGTTAAAGTTCACCATTAACTTATGAATTCAAGATATATTGCCAGTTTAGTCTTATACATTATTAGAACACCTGTGCTCTCTCTCTCTCTCTCTCTCTCTCTCTCTCTCTCTCTCTCTCTCTCTCTCTCTCTCTCTCTCTCTCTCTCTCTCTCTCTCTCTCGCTCGCTCAGGGAAGGTCATACACAAACAACTACATACATATCATTATTATTATTATTATTATACTATACTACAAAATATACAAAAAATGGAAGACACAAACACTACAATTGCTATACAGAGTTAGTTGATTAATACTGTTATTATACACAACATACATTATTATACACGACTTAAAAGTTATACATGAGAAACAAATGACAATCGGCAGACCTTACGATGGGTTGCAAAAAATATGTGTTGAATAAATACTGCATAATAAAAGTAAACATTCTTTGGTGATTTTTTTTGTTTTTGTTGATCTATTTATGATTTGAATATGACTAGGTTAAGTAAGGGGAGGGAATTATTGTTATTATTATTATTATTATTATTGTTATTGTTATTATTATTGAACGAAATTGAGCAGAATTGACGAATATGATGAGAGAGAGAGAGAGAGAGAGAGAGAGAGAGAGAGAGAGAGAGAGAGAGAGAGAGAGAGAGAGAGAGAGAGAGAGAGAGAGAGAGAGAGAGAGAGAGAGAATATTAAGATTAACATTATCAACTTAAAATGGACGTTTCCTTTAATGAGATAAAAAAAAAATATATAAAATTGAAGACAGACAATTATTTTTTTCTTACTTTCGTCAACAATTAATTCATATATCTATAAAGTTAAGTGTATCATTGAGCGATTATAAGTGAAAATCTGACTATAGTAATATGTGTTATCTGTTTTATTAAGTGAAATTGGTATTATTGTAAGTTACTTAAAGCACCACAGGACTAAACAAAAAAAAATAGGTGGCCAAAAAGTATGAAAAGTATAAGTGAGCGATGGGAAAATATAAACAAAATTATGATAAAATATGAAAAAAATATGAATGATATATGAATAAAAGGAAAAAATATGAAAAATAGAAAATTATTGAATGTGTGTGTGTGTGTGTGTGTGTGTGTGTGTGTGTGTGTGTGTGTGTGTGTGTGTGTGTGTGTGTGTGTGTGTGTGTGTGTGTGTGTGTGTGTGTGTGTCCTACTACAACCACCGTCACTACTACTACTACCACTACTACTACTACTACTACTACTTCTACTACTACTACTAAACATGTTCCATTAATTCATTATATTGAAACAGTTTCTAATCTAAAGTTAAACAGAAAAATAAAAAATCACACACAACCACATCAAATAAATTCAAACAAACAATAAACAATAAAACAACACCACAAACTACAATAATTACCAAAATAATAATAACAAAGAAACATACAAATACTTGAACATTACATTTAATTTCTAATACAAAAAAATACAAAATACCTTGATTTTGACAATTTTGAGGTGTTGCAGACGAGCTTGATTCCTTTAGCTTTGCATACTTCCATTCTTTTAGTATTTGGACGTAGAATGGGAGGTGCTGTGGTTGTGGTTGTGGTGGTGGTTGTTGTGGTGGTGGTGGTGGTGGTGGTGGTGGTTGAGATGGAGAAAACGAGGTAAAAAGTCTATTATGAAGATTCTTGGAAAAATTCTTGACGTCGTTTATGTAACCCTGAAATATCATCGAAGGTTCCAGGAAGATGATGAAGACATAGATCCAGGTTGTGTTGTGTCATCAGTGTGTTGGAGAAATGCTTCCTTTTTAACTATGTACAAATAAATGCTTCCTTCCTTCACTATTTACAAACGTGGACTTACACTTCAACTCTTCTCATTATCCACTTCAAAATATACATCACAACTTTTCCTTCACTTAGATTTACGCGTTAATGTCTTTTTTTCTTCCACTTGCATTCCACAGGTCAAAGGTCAGTGGTCAGGTCACATCTTGGAACTGATAACTGCCGCCTGGCCTCCATCTTACAGCTTCTTGGAGTCTTACGATGTCCTCCTCTTCCTCTTTCTCCTCTTCTAAGGTTCTCTTTTCTATCAATTGTGTCATCTTGGTAGGGATCATCTGCTGGCAACACTGGCTTACGGATAACATTAGTATATACATCACTTCCAGGCAGCACGGCGTTGACAGCACTGCGTTCAAACACCGTAGGACCCAGACACGCCCTTGGGGACTCCGGTAAAGGCGTCTCACACTCCCCCTTCAACATCCTATCCGGTAGTAAGTGATGCCGCGTTGGACTACCCTCTGGAGTGACATATTTATCCACATTTCTTGCTTCTTGTCTCTGTTCCATGTTTCTTAGGTTTAAAATCTGTTCCCTGATGGATAGGAAGGGCCTTTGTGTGTCATGGTTTGGGCTACAAGGCGTGGGGGTCTTGTAGGTGTGGTTGTGGTGGTAGTACTGCTTGTTATTGTGGTTGTAGTGGATGTTATTAATCTCAGGTGTGTGGTGTGTGTCCAGGTGGTTGAATTTGGTCAGGTAAGTCCCTTTTTCTACCTGTTTGTCTTGTTTTTCGATGTCTTGTTGGAGGTCGAAGGTGTGGTCAATTCTTAGGGATGTGGTTGGTCCTAGCCCCATCACCTCGTCCTCGATCTCCTCCTCCAGGATAATGGGGGTCAGGCTCACCATGGAGTTTGACCTTGACCCCATCTGACTGCAGGGTGTGTCTGGAAAAGTAAAGTATAAAGGGTTAAGAGTTTTATTAGAATGCTTTTATTTCATCTATGTTTATTGATATTTTTTATTCTTTTACTTTTTGATGTATAATTACTAAGCGGTTTTATTTATTTATTTTTTGGTGTGTGTGTGTGTGTGTGTGTGTGTGTGTGTGTGTGTGTGTGTGTGTGTGTGTGTGTGTGTGTGTGTGTGTGTGTGTGTGTGTGTGTGTTGCATTCTCATTCTCGTTTTTCTTTGTTATTTGTTGACATAATTTTGTATTTACTCATTCTCTTCTTTTTTTTGCTTATATATTATTCATGCATTCCTCTTCCTTCTTCTCATCTTCCTTCTCTTTCGTTATCATTATTGCTACATATCAATCCTAACCTCTACACACACACACACACACACACACACACCAGTACCTTGTGATCCCTGCGTCGCGTCCCTGTGAGGTGGGGGCGTGGGGGTGCCTGCTGCTGCTAGAGGGGTGGACGCTCCCTGTGTTACGAGGCGGCATCTCTGTGCTTGTGTCTGCCGGCGTGTTTGGTAAAGGGTGCCGCCTGCGTATACTGGATCAAGGGCAGGAAGGTCGCCATTTTCCTGTAGAAGTAGAGGTAGAAGTAGAAAATGAGGATGTAATAGAACTAATAATACCCCCCCCCCAAGATGTAGTACGTACACTAGCAAAAAGAAACTAACTTACTTTCTACTTGTTTATTTCTTTCCCACACCTGAAAGTCGACTAATGAACAGGTACTATCCACTTTCCAATCTCTTCTACGAATAATGATAACAATAATAACAATAATAATAACAATGATGACAACAAAAATACTATCAACCACACCTACTACTATAACAACAACAACAACAACAACTACTACTATTACTACTACTACTACTACTACAACTACAACTACAACAACTACTACTACTACTACTACTGTACCTTCATTGTCTTCTGCCTCTTGTACCTCGCCAGGACCCTCGCAGCCCAGGACAACAAGCGGCGCCAGTCTCCAGGGACCGTCAGGATATGCTCTTCCCTTCGATTGAGGAGTGTCAGCACCCTTGAGAGATCCCTGACCACCGCCCTAGGAGAGGAGGAGAAGGTAAGATAAAAGTTCTGGGGTAATGTAGAAGGAAAGGTGTTCTATCAGAGGTAATGTATGAGAAGAAAGGTGTTTTATTTATGGTAACTTAAGGTTCTAGTGCAGGGGTGTAAGGCTTCCTCATTTTCTGGAAAACTATTAGAGATATTAGAAATATCATTGCAGCATCTGATGGACCTAATTAAACTGTACAACTGTCATTATGAATATTTGTTCTACGACTAATAATTAAGCAGTAAAATGCAACGGTATCTTTTTTCCAAAACATGACTTTCTTCCTCATTTTCTCGCAAGCTATTAGAGATATTGGAAATATCATTGCAGCATCTGATGGACCTAATTAATTTCTACAACTGTCATTATGAATATTTGTTCTAAGACAGTGGTTCTTAACTTGGGTTCGATCGAACCCCAGGGGTTCGTTGAGTCAGTCTCAGGTACAAAAGGTAAAAACATTCATCCACAAACATTTCAGAACATATTCTTTCTTTAGTAACATTTATCACGGTGCGTCAGATTCCATACTATTTGGATAAAAGTGAATACCTAAATGTGGTTATTAGTAACCCGCTCGTATTATTGGTAACGTCACGAAGGGTTCGGTGAATGCACTCAGGAAGCTGCCAGGGTTCACTACCTCCAGCAAGGTTAAGAACCACTGATCTAGTGGAATGTAAGGGAGTTCTTATTTATGTTAATTTAAGTTTTTTGATAAAGTATGAAAAAAGCTGTTACATCTATAGTAATTTAAGGTTCTATGGTAATGTATGAGGGAAAAAAAAAGGTGTTTAATCTAAGGTAACTTAGGACTACAGATGTAATATATATAGTTAATTAAATATATATGATTCTAAGGTAAGTTAGGCATGTATTTCTAACTTACAGGATAACTAAACACTTCCAACTAATCATAATCAGGAATAGAACACAAAACAACACACTCCCACCAATCGTAACTCAATAATAATAATCTTTCAACCAATCAGATACAAGAATAATACGCCACAGCCAATCAGCGTGACTCTCCTTACCTGTACGCCTTGGCCTTGGTGTCAGTAGGGGAGTCAGGACCACCCAGGGAACGGAAACGAGTCTGGGTGTGACTTAACATTTCCAAAAAGTTCATCGCCTCTCCTCTCAGACACGCTAACTGTTCCAAAAATTCTGCCCTCTCCTCATCCGCGACTGGTTTCTCTGAGTGGGATGAGAGGGACGAGTGGGAGGTTAGGTTAGCTATATTTCTCCCTCTTTTTTTGTTTTTAGTGTGAAAAATATATAAAAAAGATTGTAAGTTAAGTTAAGTTAAGGTTAAGTTAAGTTAAGGTAAGGTACGAGAGAGACATAGAAAGAGACTACTACTACTACTACTACTACTACTACTACTACTACTACTACTACTACTACTACTACTACTTCTACTACTACTACAACACTCTTCAACACCCTTACCTATAGCATGAGGTCGTTTATCCTTCCATAGGCGTGGGATTGGGTACCTTTGGCGAGGCTCGGGAGGCGGGAAGTAGGGCGGCGGCTTGGAACGTCTCTTCATATACAATAGAGTGCCAATGACCACGCCCACACACACTGCCCCGCCCACTGCTGCGCCTGCTATGATAGTGACGTCACGACCTGATACCAGCGCCAGCATACTCCTCTCTGTGACGGGAAATGTGACGGAAATAGTGAAATAAAGGGAATTTGAGGTTTTAAAGTTAGTAGATTGGAAATTGTTGTATATATAAAGGGAAAAATGGGGAATATAATAGGGAAATAAAGTTAATTTGCAGTATAAAGGTTTGCAGAATGGATATTGTAGTATATATATATATATATATAAAGGGAAATTGAGGAATGTATTAGGAAAAATAAGAGAAATTAAGTTAAATAATGGAATAGGGAGATAGTAAATAGGAAATAACAGCATATATATATAGAAAGCGTAAAACAAGATAAAAAAAAAAAAAATACAATTAACAACAAGGAAATAGAATACGAGAATGAACACGAAGAAAATAATAAAAAAATAAATAAAATAAAAATAAACTAAAAAAAATAAATAAAATGAAATAAAAATAAACTAAAATAAAAAAAGAATAACAAAATACAAAACACTTCATTACCCTCTCACCTGTACACACTCTGCCCAAAAGGTTGCTGTTAGTGGGCCAGCTCGTGGTGTAGCCTAGAGGACACACGGCCAGACACAGCCGAGAAGACGCATCGATCACGTACATACACTTCACACACTCTGCTGTCTCAAGGTCACAGTGTAGGCAGTCCCTTTGGTTACACGTGGCTGAGGAAGGGTAAAAGTAGGTTATGACTTAAAGGCGGTAAAGAGGTGGATATAGATCAAGGTTATACAGTAGACAGTCCCTTTAGTTACACGTGGCTGAGTGAGGGGCAAAAAGAGGGTTAGGAGTCCTATTGACCATTACTTTACTAGTTAGAGAGATTTGGGTATAGATCAAGGTGAAACTATAATCCCATTCCCACTATAGTCCGACAGATCTTAGCAGAGCTTTCTGGTGGGACAGAATCCAGTCTTCCCATGGGTCCAACGTTGCCATGTGTACGTGAACTAGCCAGTTAGAACTTGATGTACATAAGTAAAAGGCATATAAAATGTTTTAACGAAAATCCATGCAACATAAAATATAAAAAAATCATGTATAAAATAAAAGTTACCGTTCTACGCTTACGATATTCATATGAATATCGAAGCGCGGCATACATTGTTTACAGTGTTGCTTGGAAAACGTTATCACTTTTATCAACGCTCACCGTAGTTCTTATTAAGGTAAATGTTGCAATAACTGTGTTCTAAATACAATATGAAGGAATATAACAATAAAATGAGGTATTTCCTATATAAAATAAATATTGTAAACTCCCTTCAAACGGCAGCACTCATTTTTCAACCTCAGGACAGGTCACCTGTTAAGGGCGTACACACACACACACACACACACACACACACACACACACACACACACACACACACACACACACACACACACACATCCTTTTTCCATAAACAGGAATTTCTTCCTCATTTTTTCGAAAGCTATTAGAGATATTGGAAATATAATTGCAGCATCTGATAGACCTAATTAAATTCTAAAACTGTCATTATGAATATTTGTTCTATGACTAATAATTACGCAGTAAAATGAAACCGTATATTTATATAAAAACATGACTTTCCTCGTCATTTTCTCGACAGCTATTAGAGATATTGGAGATATCATTGCATCATCTGATAGACCTAATTAAACTGTACAACTGTAATTATGAATATTTGTTCTATGACTCATAATTACGCAGTAAAATAAAACTTTATATTTATATAAAAACATGACTTTCCTCCTCATTTTCTCGAAATCTATTAGAGATATTGGAAATATCATTGCAGCATCTGATGGACCTAATTAAACTGTACAACTGATATTATGAATATTTGTTGTATGACTAATATTTACTCAGTAAAATAAAACTTTATATTTATATAAAAACATGACTTTCCTCCTCATTTTCTCGAAAGCTATTAGAGATATTGAAAAAATCATTGCAGCATCTGATAGACCTAATAAAATTGTACAACTGTCATTATGAATATTTGTTCTATGACTCATAATTATGCAGTAAAATGAAACTTAATATTTATATAAAAACATGACTTTCCTCCTCATTTTCTCCAAAGCTATTAGAGATATTGGAAATATCATTGCAGCAATTGATACACCTAATAAAACTGTAAAACTGACATTATGAATATTTGTTCTATGACTAATAATTACGCAGTAAAATAAAACCGTATAATTATATAAAAACACGACTTTCCTCCTCATTTTCTCGAAAGATATTAGAGATATTGAAAATATCATTACAGAATCTGATAGACCTAATTAAAATCTACTACTGTCATTATGAATATTTGCTCTAGTACTAATATATACTGAATTTTACTTCTTTTAAAAATTACTTTCTTCCTCATTTTCTCGAAAGCTATTAGAGATATTGGAAATATCATTGCACCATCTGATACACCTAATTTAACTGTACAACTGTCATTATGAATATTTGTTCTATGACTAATAATTACGCAGTAAAATAAAACTTTATATTTATATAGAAACATGACTTTCCTCCTCATTTTCTCGAAAGCTATTAGAGATATTGGAAATATCATTGCAGCATTTGATACACCTAATTAAACTGTACAACTGTCATTATGAATATTTGTTCTATGACTAATAATTACGCAGTAAAATGAAACTTAATATTTATATAAAAACATGACTTTCCTTCTCATTTTCTCGAAAGCTATTACAGATATTGGAAATATCATTGCAGCATCTGATACACCTAATTAAATTGTACAACTGATATTATGAATATTTGTTCTATGACTAATAATTACGCAGTAAAATAAAACTTTATATTTATATAAAAACATGACTTTCCTTCTCATTTTCCCGAAAGCTATTAGAGATATTGGAAATATCATTGCAGCATCTGATAGGCCTAATTAAACTGTACAACTGTAATTATGAATATTTGTTCTATGACTCATAATTACGCAGTAAAATAAAACTTTATATTTATATAAAAACATGACTTTCCTTCTCATTTTCTCGAAAGCTATTAGAGATATTGGAAATATCATTGCAGCATCTGATGGACCAAATTAAACTGTACAACTGATATTATGAATATTTGTTCTATGACTCATAATTACGCAGTAAAATAAAACTTTATATTTATATAGAAACATGACTTTACTCCTCATTTTCTCGAAAGCTATTAGAGATATTGGAAATATCATTGCAGCATCTGATAGGCCTATTTAAACTGTACAACTGTACTTATGAATATTTGTTCTTTGACTCATAATTACGCAGTAAAATAAAACTATATATTTATATAAAAACATGAATTTCCTCCTCTTTTTCTCGAAAGCTATTGGAGATATTGGAAATATAATTGCAGCATCTGTTACACCTAATTAAACTGTACAACTGATATTATGAATATTTGTTGTATGACTAATATTTACTCAGTAAAATAACACTTTATATTTATATAAAAACATGACTTTCCTCTTCATTTTCTCGAAAGCTATTAGAGATATTGGAAATATCATTGCAGCATCTGATAGACCTAATTCAACTGTACAACTGTCATTATGAATATTTGTTCTATGACTCATAATTACGCAGTAAAATGAAACTTAATATATATATAAAAACATGACTTTCCTCCTCATTTTCTCGAAAGCTATTAGAGATATTGGAAATATCATTGCAGCATCTGATACACCTAATTAAATTGTACAACTGATATTATGAATATTTGTTCTATGACTAATAATTACGCAGTAAAATTAAACTTTATATTTATATAAAAACATGACTTTCCTTCTCATTTTCCCGAAAGCTATTAGAGATATTGGAAATATCATTGCAGCATCTGATAGAACTAATTAAACTGTACAACTGTAATTATGAATATTTGTTCTATGACTCATAATTACGCAGTAAAATGAAACTTAATATTTATATAAAAACATGACTTTCCTTCTCATTTTCTCGAAAGCTATTAGAGATATTGGAAATATCATTGCAGCATCTGATACACCTAATTAAATTGTACAACTGATATTATGAATATTTGTTCTATGACTAATAAATACGCAGTAAAATTAAACTTTATATTTATATAAAAACATGACTTTCCTTCTCATTTTCCCGAAAGCTATTAGATATATTGGAAATATCATTGCAGCATCTGATATAACTAATTAAACTGTACAACTGTAATTATGAATATTTGTTCTATGACTAATAATTATGCAGTAAAATGAAACTTAATATTTATATAAAAACATGACTTTCCTCCTCATTTTCTCGAAAGCTATTAGAGATATTGGAATTATGATTGCAGCATCTAATACACCTAATTAAACTGTACAACTGTAATAATGAATATTTGTTCTATGACTAATAATTACGCAGTAAAATGAAACTTAATATTTATATAAAAACATGAATTTCCTCCTCATTTTCCCGAAAGCTATTAGAGATATTGGAAATATCATTGCAGCATCTGATACACCTAATTAAACTGTACAACTGTCATTATGAATATTTGTTCTATGACTAATAATTACACAGTAAAATGAAACTCTATATATCATTAATATTTATTTTCATCATTATTATTTATTTTTATCATTAATATTTATTTTTATCATTAATATTTATTTTTTATCATTAATAAATATTTTTATCATTAATATATATTTTTATCATTAATATTTATTTTTATCATTAATATTTATTTTTATCATTAATATTTATTTTTTATCATTAATATATATTTTTATCATTAATATATATTTTTTATCATTAATATTTATTTTTATCATTAATATATATTTTTATCATTAATATTTATTTTTATCATTAATATATATTTTTATCATTAATATATATTTTTATCATTAATATATATTTTTATCATTAATATATATTTTTATCATTAATATATATTTTTATCATTAATATTTATTTTTATCATTAATATTTATTTTTATCATTAATATATATTTTTATCATTAATATATATTTTTATCATTAATATATATTTTTATCATTAATATATATTTTTATCATTAATATTTATTTTTATCATTAATATTCATTTTTATCATTAATATTTATTTTTATCATTAATATTTATTTTTATCATTAATATATATTTTTATCATTAATATTTATTTTTATCATTAATATTGATTTTTATCATTAATATTTATTTTTATCATTAATATATATTTTTATCATTAATATTTATTTTTATCATTAATATATATTTTTATCATTAATATTTATTTTTATCATTATTATTTATTTTTATCATTAATATTTATTTTTATCATTAATATATATTTTTATCATTAATATTTATTTTTATCATTAATATTTATTTTTATCATTAATATTTATTTTTATCATTAATATTTATTTTTATCATTAATATATATTTTTATCAATATATATTTTTATCATTAATATTTATTTTTATCATTAATATTTATTTTTATCATTAATATTTATTTTTATCATTAATATTTATTTTTATCATTAATATATATTTTTATCATTAATATATATTTTTATCATTAATATTTATTTTTATCATTAATATATATTTTTATCATTAATATATATTTTTATCATTAATATTTATTTTTATCATTAATATATATTTTTATCATTAATATTTATTTTTATCATTAATATTTATTTTTATCATTAATATATATTTTTATCATTAATATATATTTTTATCATTAATATATATTTTTATCATTAATATATATTTTTATCATTAATTTATATTTTTATCATTAATATTTATTTTTATCATTAATATATATTTTTATCATTAATATTTATTTTTATCATTAATATTTATTTTTATCATTAATATATATTTTTATCATTAATATATATTTTTATCATTAATATATATTTTTATCATTAATATATATTTTTATCATTAATTTATTTTTTATCATTAATATTTATTTTTATCATTAATATATATTTTTATCATTAATATTTATTTTTATCATTAATATTTATTTTTATCATTAATATATATTTTTATCATTAATATATATTTTTATCATTAATATATATTTTTATCATTAATATTTATTTTTATCATTAATATTTATTTTTTATCATTAATATATATTTTTATCATTAATATATATTTTTATCATTAATATTTATTTTTATCATTAATATTTATTTTCATCATTAATATTTATTTTTTATCATTAATATATATTTTTATCATTAATATATATTTTTATCATTAATATTTATTTTTATCATTAATATATATTTTTATCATTAATATTTATTTTTATCATTTATATTTATTTTTATCATTAATATTTATTTTTATCATTAATATTTATTTTTATCATTAATATTTATTTTTATCATTAATATTTATTTTTATCATTAATATTTATTTTTATCATTAATATATATTTTTATCATTAATATATATTTTTATCATTAATATTTATTTTTATCATTAATATTTATTTTTATCATTAATCATTATTTTTTATCATTAATATATATTTTTATCATTAATATTTATTTTTATCATCAATATTTATTTTTATCATTAATATTTATTTTTATCATTAATATTTATTTTAATCATCAATATTTATTTTCATCATTAATATTTATTTTTATCATTAATATATATTTTTATCATTAATATTTATTTTTATCATCAATATTTATTTTCATCATTAATATTTATTATTATCATTAATATTTATTTTTATCACCAATATTTATTTTTATCACCAATATTTAATTTTATCATCAATATTTATTTTTATCATCAATATTTATTTTCATCATTAATATTTATTTTTATCATTAATATTTATTTTTATCACCAATATTTATTTTTATCACCAATATTTATTTTTATCATCAATATTTATTTTTATCACCAATATTTATTTTTATATTCAATATTTATTTTTATCATTAATATTTATTTTTATCATTAATATATATTTTTATCATTAATATTTATTATTATCATCTATATTTATTTTTATCATTAATATTTATTTTTATCATTAATATATATTTTTATCATTAATATTTATTTTTATCATCAATATTTATTTTTATCATTAATATTTATTTTTATCATTAATATTTATTTTTATCATTAATATTTATTTTTATCATTAATATTTATTATTATAATTATTAATATTTATTTAGTCCAACAGCAACACTTCCTTAACATGTATTATTATTAATTTCAAAACCTTTAACTTCAATATAAGTTTTCGTGGATTTGTGATGAAAATGGATTCGTGAAATTTTTGGCCCGAAAATTTCCACCAGAATTTGAGTCCAAAATAGTTTATTCATTTTCCAAGTAAAGTATTAGTCCTACAACAAAGATGTATAGAAACAAAGTTGTTCAGCTTGACAAGTTCTATCTGATGGTGTCATCCGTTTGTAAATTACTCTTTTGGTTTAGGAGGAAAATGTAATTAAATAGAGGTTTGGTGTAAAATACAAATATATCAATATCTCCGTTACTTACATTCCGATTACATTTTGGTAAAGCTCAAAAGAACAAGCGTCTCCTGCTCTATATTTACTAGTACGTATGTTTTTTACGTAAACCTCATACTTTTCGAGTTATTTTGAAAAACATGATTTCATGAAAAAAATCTAAGGTGTCACCCTTGAAAATTTCATGAAAAATTTCCACACCTCGGAATTTCATGAAAATTTGTACCTAAAGATTTTCGGTCATACTGAACACGAATCTGGACTCAGTTTCATCATTACTATAATATTAAACACTATATACGCATGTGTGATACGCCTAAAACTATTTATTCTCTCTATTTATCTCTCTATCTCTATCGCGCTCTCTCTCTCTCTCTCTCTCTCTCTCTCTCTCTCTCTCTCTCTCTCTCTCTCTCTCTCTCTCTCTCTGTCTCTCTCTCTCTCTCTCTCTCTCTTTCTCTCCAAACTCCTTACTATCCTGTATCCTTCACTCTAGACTAGATAGTGTAGTCTCACAAACAGCCTCGTAAGGGCCAGCAGGCCTGTTGTTGTTTGTTCTTCCTATGTGTGTTCCTATGTGTTCCTATATTTATTTAAAAACACGACTTTCCTCCTCATTTTCTTGAAAGCTACTAGAGATATTGGAAATATCATTGCAGCATCTGATACACCTAATTAAACTGCTGGATAGACACCACTTCTAAGAAGGCCACGGGAGTTCGGGTACCCAGTGGGAAAGGTTCTCGCTGGATAATTCTGCACGCCGGCACCAGGAACCTAACCCTTCCTTATCTTCCAAGCTAAGAATGTCGGCGACTGTCACGATCAGATGAACGCAGAAACCTTTGAGAAGTGGTTCAAGACACAGCTGTTGCCGAATATTCCTCCATCTTCAGTCATCGTAATGGATAACGCACCCTATCACTCCAGGAAAATCGATAAACCACCATTAGCATCAAACAACAAAGCAACCATAAGAGAATGGCTGGAGAGGAAGGGTGTGGCAGTACCCGATGGTCTACTGAAAGTTCAGCTCATGAAACTTGCGGCTGAACACACCACTGCTGCCGATACAAGTTACGTCATCGACAGGATGGCCTTACAGCACGGACACAAGGTTGTACGACTGCCACCTTATCACTGTCAGTACAACGCGATTGAACTGATATGGGCTCAACTTAAAGGCTACATATCAAAAAGAAAAACATTCAAGAATGCAGCCTTAAAGCCGCTCATTTATGAAGCAATAGCCACAATTACCCCAGAAAACTGGAAAGATGCCATACAACACGCCGAAAAAATACAACCAGACGATGCAAGAAGAGACGTGGTAATTGATCATTTCATTGACTCCTTCATTATCACTCTCACTCCATCTGATGAAGAGGATTCATCATAATGGCTGTCATGCTGCCAGAATAGAGGATTAGGCCTACCGAGGAAACCTCTTGGGTGGCGAGGAAACAAAGTCAACATTTCAGTATATACAAATGTAAAGGTCGATGTATAACCAATGTGTGACAAATTATAAAGAGAGAGAGAGAGAGAGAGAGAGAGAGAGAGAGAGAGAGAGAGAGAGAGAGAGAGAGAGAGAGAGAGAGAGAGAGAGAGAGAGAGAGAGAGAGAGAGAAGAATAGTACTACTGAGATCGCAGCAAATAGAAATAAGAAAACAACATAGGGAATGAGAAAGCATAACACACACACACACACACACACACACACACACACACACACACACACACACACACACACACACACACACACGTGTCACGCGCTCAGGCAAGGCTCTCTCACGTAGGCCTCGGCTCAGGTCACTCACCAGCCAAT
>JAPQNM010000030.1:1245579-1250579 GCA_029783475.1 Metacarcinus magister | reverse complement strand
GCGAGTGAGGGAAAAAAAAATCACTTATATGATATTGATGATATACAAATATAATAAAATGATAAATAAATAATAAAAAAAAAATCGTAATCATATTCTTAAAAAAACAAACACTTCCTCACAAACAAACAAACAAACACACACAAACATTAATTGAATGATGTCTAACCAGGTAAACAAACACACACACACACACACACATACACACACACAAAAAAAATAAACCTTCACAAACACGTAAACAAACAAACAAACAGACAAACAAACAGATGCGTGTTTTGAAAGGTGCAGCCACTCGGAAGATTAACCAACAAACAAATTTACGAACGAATATGGAAATTGATGTTTGTCTGTTGATTTACTATTTTTTTGGGGTCCTCTTTTGAACCACATAATTAAAATCGTGTGTTTGTGGACATTAAGGGAAAAAATGACGCAAAACGATGCTATATGGAAATTTAAGAGAAAAATGAATCTGCAAAGTAAATAAGGATGCGAG
The DNA here is from genome assembly GCA_029783475.1 of Metacarcinus magister. Classification (NCBI taxonomy): domain Eukaryota; kingdom Metazoa; phylum Arthropoda; class Malacostraca; order Decapoda; family Cancridae; genus Metacarcinus; species Metacarcinus magister. The sequence goes on along the minus strand of JAPQNM010000030.1, from coordinate 1,250,080 downwards.
AGAGAGAGAGAGAGAGAGAGAGAGAGAGAGAGAGAGAGAGAGAGAGAGAGAGAGTGAGAGAGAGAGCGAGAGAGAGAGAGAGAGAGAGAGAGAGAGAGAGAGAGCATGATGAGTAAATTAATGAATAAAACAAGAAATATAACTAATAAATAATAACAGAAACAAGGCAAAATATCAAGACAAAATGTAGAGGAGAAGGAGGAGAAGGAGGAGGAGGAGGAGGAGGAGGAGGAGGAGGAGGAGGAAGAAGAAGAGGAGGAGGAGGAGACAGACCCATCATTAGCCACTTCACAACACGGGTCTAACCTCGGCAGGTACACAATGGTGGTTACGCTCCGTCCTAACTTGCGTACACTCTCAACACCACCCGTTCGAAGCCCGCTGCTACTGGTGTTGTAAATAGACAGACACACGAGTACACTGATAGATAAATACAGTCATTACATAGATAGATAGATAGATAGATAAATATATGCTCTGTTAATTGGATAGAGAGAGAGAGAGAGAGAGAGAGAGAGAGAGAGAGAGAGAGAGAGAGAGAGAGAGAGAGAGAGAGAGAGAGAGAGAGAGAGAGAGAGAGAGAGAGAGAGAGAGATAACAGAATGATGAAACAGATAAACAGACAAATATAACAAGTACACATAGCCTTAATGTTATCAAAATATAGATAACAAAATTGAATGAATTATCCGAAGAAAAATAAACTTAATGTAACGTACAATATTTATTCCGCGCACACACACACACACACACACACACACACACACACACACACACACACACACACACACACACACACACACACACACACACACCAAAAAGCATCACATTGCATCCACATTCCTTAAGTTTTCGCTCTAATGACATTCTCTTTCATTTTTAAAAAGAGGAAAATTACACACACACACACACACACACACACACACACACACACACACACACACACACACACACACACACACACACACACACACACACACGCACTTTTTCCAGCTTTTTCACATTTGATATCATTCCAACTATTTAATTAAAGTGATGGTGATTATTATTTACGTGTGTGTGTGTGTGTGTGTGTGTGTGTGTGTGTGTGTGTGTGTGTGTGTGTGTGTGTGTGTGTGTGTGTCCCCTCACCCCCTACAAATCAGCGTTCACCTTCCCCTCTTTCGCTTGGGTGCTTGTTAGCTATGGAAGGACATCACCCCCTTTCCCCTCACCCCCCCTTTAACCCCTCCCCTTTCCCTTTCCTACTCAACCCTTTCATATTTTTCCCACCTCCCCCTTCCTTCCCCCTGCCACCTGTCATCCTTCCCCTTACCTTTCTACTCTTTCGTATCTTCTTTCCCCTTTTTTTCCTCCTTCTACCCCTTAGTCTCCCCTCTAATCCTCTCCTTTCCCCTTCTCTCTTATACTTTCTTTCCCTTTAATTTTGTTTTCTTCTTCTTCTTCTTCCTTCTATATTTCATTCATTTTTCGTTTTTCTTTGTTATTCATCTGCTGTGATAATTATTCATTTTTTTTCTTTCTTTCTTTCTCTTTGTCTCTCTCTCTCCTCTCTCTCTCTCTCTCTCTTTCTCTCTCTTTGTTTCTATTTCCTCTTTCCGGTAACTTGCGTCCGTACTTTTGGGTGTGTCACTATTTATTATCATTTCTTTTTATTTTTTTATTATTATTATTTTTTTTATACATATATTATGATGTTGTGTACATTTCCACATTCATCTTATTCCTCATTCATCACCTTTATGTCTCTATTATTATTTCAATCTCATGCTGTATGTTTTTCCCATCCCTCCTCCCTCCTCCTCCTCTTCCCTCTTCCTCCCTTCCACCACGCCCCACGCATCACCTCTTTCCCCTCCCTCTTTCCCCTTGAACCCCGCCTCCACCCCCCTCCACTCCCACGACAGGTGAATATAAAGGTGTGTCATCACCTAAGGCAACACCAGTGGAGTCCAGTAACACCCTCAGTCATGTTCAGTAAGGTGAGTGGTGGTGAGAGGTGTTGAGAGGTGGTGTTGAGTGGTGGTGGTGAGTGGTGTTGAGTGGTGGTGTTGAGTGGTGTTGTTGAGTGGTATTGAGTGGTAGTGTTGAGTGGTAGTGTTGAGTGGTGTAGAGTGGTGTTGTGTTGATTCGTATTCCCCAAATTCCACATCACTTATAATCTTCTTTACAAACTTAATCAGATAACTATTAACAAAAAAAAACTATGTCAATTTCTATATGTACGTACCTAATAACTTTTCAAAATACCAAACATCTACTTTTTTACACATACATACATACATACATACATACATACATACATACATACATACATACATAGACACAAAAAAGAGAAGAGAAAAAATCATTAACAACTTTTCTCGTTACTAAATGACTAACTTTCCTTACGTCTTCTTTCCGATCTTGTCATGACGAAGGAAAGAAAGTCTTCATACAAACTTTCCTTCCCTTTCACCTTTGCACCAATCACCTGTACGCACAAAGTTAGGTAATCACCAGTCTGGCCCGCCTCAAGGTCATACTGCCACAGGTGAACCAATAGGAGGAAGCCACGACAGGTAAGCTTCCTTAGATCACCTTTACTTTCATTCTTAACATCGATCTCAAGGTCATTCTACTCTGATTTGTTTACATTGTTTTCACTCTTCTCGTGTATTTCAATTCTATTTTTTATTCTCTATGTCGATTTAATATTTGTTGCCTTGATTTTTTATTTTTATTATTTTTTTATTTCTTGTTTTTCTTTTCAATCTTTTCTCTTTCAGGTTTTCATGTATTTTTCTCTCTTGATTCTTTTTGATTTTTTTTTTATCTCTATTCTTAATATTTTTTGGTTACCTTTCTCTAACTATTATTTTTTAAACCCTCGCTTGATCACATTTTTCCTCCCTCCTTCCATTAGCAATTTTTCTTTCCTTCACCTTTTTGGGGATTTGAAAAAAACTTTGGTAAAACACCACCACCCTTTGTTTGCGTCTAATATTTTTAAACATTCCTTTCAAAATGAGAAAGATATGCATTCATTCCACACTTTCTTTTATATTATATTTCATCTTATTACATCACTATCTTTAAAAACAAACACACACACACACGCACCTGCTCACAATATAGAAGTGAAACACCTATTATAATTTGAACAGAAAACGATGACTCAATAAACGGCGAGGACTCACTATTATAAACTTACAGCGAGTGGAATAAATATCTAAAAATGCTGCATATTAAATTTCCTCTCGTTTTTACGCCTCAAGACAAATGGTAATAAATTCAATTAATAATGTATCGCTTGGAGGTGATAAGTTGAATATTAATAAAGATAATGGAAGAGAAAATACACAATATATAAACCTAGGCGAGTGGGCGGAGGCAGGGCCGTGAAGAAAACGGAGAGTGGGCGAGGGTGAAGTAATGGCTGGAGTGAAAGAAAATGGAAATAAGTGTTTTTGTTTCTAGGGGGAGCTGTTGTATTTCTTTTATTGTATTTGTGTTTATTACTACTACTACTACTACTACTACTACTACTACTACTACTACTACTACTACTACTACTACTACTGCTATTACTACTACTACTGCTACTGCTATTATTACTCCTACAACTACTGCTATTACTACTACTACTACTACTACCACTACTTCAAAGTCTAACGCCATCAAAGGATTTAGTCAGTCACGAAGGTGGTGTATCTCTCTCTCTCTCTCTCTCTCTCTCTCTCTCTCTCTCTCTCTCTCTCTCTCTCTCTCTCTCTCTCTCTCTCTCTCTCTCTCTCTCTTAACGCTTCATGCTTTTCTGAATTCCATCACGCAACTCTCTCTCTCTCTCTCTCTCTCTCTCTCTCTCTCTCTCCGTTCTCTCTCTCTCTCTCTCTCTCTCTCTCTCTCTCTCTCTCTCTCACCCTTAACTCTCTCCTTTGCAGGTTGTGGCGATGGTGGCGGTGGTGGTGGTGGTAGTGGTGGCAGGGGGGGTAGGGGGGGATACGGCTCCCTTTCACCCCCACGCACCTCATGTCAACCTCATTCCTCATGCACACCACGTAAGTATGAGAGTGTGTGTGTGTGTGTGTGTGTGTGTGTGTGTGTGTGTGTGTGTGTGTGTGTGTGTGTGTGTGTGTGTGTGTGTGTGTGTGTGTGTAGCTATTCCCTATCATCCTCTTTATTTCTTCCTTTCCTTTTTTTAATATTCTCTCTCTCTCTCTCTCTCTCTCTCTCTCTCTCTCTCTCTCTCTCTCTCTCTCTCTCTCTCTCTCTCTCTCTCTCTCTCTCTCGATATAACTCACCCCAATAATTTTTCCTCTCAACTAAATCCTACTTCCTCCTTCTCTCTCCCTTCCTTCCACCTATTTTCCTCCCTCCCTCCCTCCCATTCCTCTTCACCCATTCATTTCCTCCCCATTTCTCTCCTCTTCCTTCTACCAATCAATTTACTTCCTTTTCTCTCTCTCATTTATCTACTTTTACTCCTATCTCACTTTCATTCATAGTCAATAATTTCCCT
>JAPQNM010000030.1:1240579-1243079 GCA_029783475.1 Metacarcinus magister | reverse complement strand
TCTATCAAAGGTTTATAGTCGCCCCAATTTCCCTTCACTCATCCTTCTGTCTATTCCCGTTGGATCAATATGTCTATTTATTTTTCTCTGTCTATCTTGTCATGTCATTTATCTACCTTGACAAAATACCTTACTCTCCTTCTTCTTCTTCTTCTCCTTCTTCTTCTTCTCCTCCTCCTCCTCCTCCTCCTCCTCCTCCTCCTCCTCCTCCTCCTCCTCCTCCTCCTCCTCCTCCTTCTCTTTCTTTTCTTCTTCAATCACTTCATTCTTATTTGTTCTTAATTTCCACCTCTTCATCATCACCTTTCTCTGTTCTTCTAATTAATAACAGAACATCATTATCATTATCCTTATTATTATTATTATTATCAAGTATTAATTATTATTCATTTCTATACAGTAAGACAAAGATATGTTTCCCCTCTTTCCCCTCTCCTGGTGTTTATATATTGCAGTTGATGATGATGTAATATTGTCTAATTATTATTATTATTATCTGCACAGGTGTCGTATGAGGGTCACGGCCACCACCACCCCCACCACTAATTACAGACAGGTGTGGGTCAGGACAGGTGTACAGGTGTTCCCTACTACACCTGTTACTTGAGAAGGATACCTGGACATCACTATCTCTCTGTCTCTGTCTGTTACTCTCTCTCTCTCTGTCTCTCTCTCTCTTTCTCTCTCAGGTCCGTTTAAAAGTATACTATCACACACCTGTTTGTATGCCATTGCTAAAAGTATATAAATAAATAAATGAATAAATAAATAAAAATTGAATATGCACGACTATTGTACACAGAGAAATATTGATGAATGTACCTTTTATTTTTTTTTAATGTACGGTAATGTATTAGTGTTTTCAATTATACATGTAGTGTTTCAAAATACACGAAGGAGGAATATTTTATGAGTGGACTTTTTTTAATTTTTTTATTATTAATATGTAAACACAGTGAACCCTTTGTTGAATGAAATGATTGTGTACGTACGTGTGTGTGTGTGTGTGTGTGTGTGTGTGTGTGTGTGTGTGTGTGTGTGTGTGTGTGTGTGTGTGTGTGTGTGTGTGTGTGTGTGTGTGTGTTTGGAAAGGTATTAATGTTCTCTATTCGTGGTGTTAGTTCTTTTATAAATAACTTCAATGTTCACCTTTTGGGAATAATTAAGAACAGGTGAGACAGGTAACTAGTTCTCCTTTCCTTCTCACTCCTACATCTTCCTTCCCCTCACCTGTTGACTTGATTAGTACAGGTGACTTACTGACTCAACTGAATGACTAGACTGTAGAAAAAGTTAGTGTCATTCAGTCAATCAGTCAGTCAGTCAATCAGTCAGTCAGTCATTCAGTCAGTCAGTCAATTTGCTGAATATCAATTAAATAACTATAATAAAAAAACTTAAACGTATGACAATAATAATGGAAATCTGAATATACATATACAAGAAAAGATATTAGTTATATTTATAGAAAAAAAACCATTAATTAAATAACAATGAATATATAGTTTTGAGGGAACACAAGATATGAAGTGAAAATGTTTCCCCTCTTCCCTCGCCTTGGTATGAAAAGTGAAGCCACGAGTATTAATGTAAATATATTAAAATCCACTAAAAGGTTCCGTCGCCGTCATCCTTGCCCTCCCTGCCCCCTTGCCTCCTTGCCCCCCTGCCCCCCTTGCCCCCTCTGCACCCCTTGCCCCCCTGCCCCCCTGGCCTGCCCCTTAAAAAAAGACCCGTTGAAATTTGGAAATCATATTTGACAGACGCTTATTTTAGGATTATTCTTTAAATGACTAAAAAAAACATTATTACACAAGACTTACTACTACTACTACTACTACTACTACTACTACTACTACTACTGCTACTGCTGCTGCTACTACTACTACTACTACTACTGCTACTACTACTACTACTACTACTACTACTACTACTACTACTACTACTACTACTACTACTACTACTACTACTACTACTACTGCTACTACTACTACTACTACTACTACTACTACTACTACTACTACTACTACTACAGCAATTATCTTTAAAACAACAATAATAATAATAATAATAATAATGATAATAATAACAGTAATAATAATGCTAATAATAGTAATAATGTAAAAGGAGCTGCCTCTGTGTGTGTGTGTGTGTGTGTGTGTGTGTGTGTGTGTGTGTGTGTGTGTGTGTGTGTGTGTGTGGGTGTCTGTGTCTTTTCAAAATGCTTCGTCTTCCTTGTGAACGAAAAAAAGCGACGCACTCAGAGCTTGCATGATTAAAAAATAATTCTATATATAAAATAATAAAAAAAGGCAAATGTGTTAATCTAATATATTTTTTTTTCAGGTGAGATGAAAAAGTTGATTTAATTTAGTATATAATATTTTAGGTGTTACGTGAGAGGCATGCTGTGAGGAGGAGGAGGAGGAGGAGGAGGAGGAGGAGGAGGAGGAGGAGGAGGAGGAGGAGGAGGAGGAGGAGGAGGAGGAGAAGCAGATGG
>JAPQNM010000030.1:1228079-1235579 GCA_029783475.1 Metacarcinus magister | reverse complement strand
ATAGTCCGACAGATCTTAGCAGAGCTTTCTGGTGGGACAGAATCCAGTCTTCCCATGGGTCCAACGTTGCCATGTGTAGGTGAACTAGCCAGTTAGAACTTGATGTACATAAGTAAAAGGCATATAAAATGTTTTAACGAAAATCCATGCAACATAAAATATAAAAAAATCATGTATAAAATAAAAGTTACCGTTCTACGCTTACGATATTCATATGAATATCGAAGCGCGGCATACATTGTATACAGTGTTGCTTGGAAAACGTTATCACTTTTATCAACGTTCACCGTAGTTCTTATTAAGGTAAATGTTGCAATAACTGTGTTCTAAATACAATATGAAGGAATATAGCAATAAAATGAGGTATTTCCTATATAAAATAAATATTGTAAACTCCCTTCAAACGGCAGCACTCATTTTTCAACCTCAGGACAGGTCACCTGTTAAGCGCGTACACACACACACACACACACACACACACACACACACACACACACACACACACACACACACACACACACACACACACACACACACACACACATCCTTTTTCCATAAACAGGAATTTCTTCCTCATTTTTTCGAAAGCTATTAGAGATATTGGAAATATAATTGCAGCATCTGATAGACCTAATTAAACTCTAAAACTGTCATTATGAATATTTGTTCTATGACTAATAATTACGTAGTAAAATGAAACCGTATATTTATATAAAAATATGATTTCCTCCTCATTTTCTCGACAGCTATTAGAGATATTAGAAATATCATTGCAGCATCTGATAGACCTAATTAAACTGTACAACTGTAATTATGAATATTTGTTCTATGACTCATAATTACGCAGTAAAATAAAACTTTATATTTATATAAAAACATGACTTTCCTCCTCATTTTCTCGAAAGCTATTAGAGATATTGGAAATATCATTGCAGCATCTGATGGACCAAATTAAACTGTACAACTGATATTATGAATATTTGTTGTATGACTAATAATTACGCAGTAAAATAAAACTTTATATTTATATAAAAACATGACTTTCCTCCTCATTTTCTCGAAAGCTATTAGAGATATTGGAAATATCATTGCAGCATCTGATAGACCTAATTAAACTGTACAACTGTAATTATGAATATTTGTTCTATGACTAACAATTACGCAGTAATATTAAACTTAATATTTATTTAAAAACATGATTTCCTCCTCATTTTCTCGAAAGCTATTAGAGATATTGGAAATATCATTGCAGCATCTGATACACCTAATTAAATTGTACAACTGTCATTATGAATATTTGTTCTATGGCTAATAATTACGCAGTAAAATTAAACTTTATTTTTATATAAAAACATGACTTTCCTTCTCATTTTCCCGAAAGCTATTAGAGATATTGGAAATATCATTGCAGCATCTGATACACCTAATTAAATTGTACAACTGATATTATGAATATTTGTTCTATGACTAATAATTACGCAGTAAAATTAAACTTTATATTTATATAAAAACATGACTTTCCTTCTCATTTTCCCGAAAGCTATTAGAGATATTGGAAATATCATTGCAGCATCTGATAGACCTAATTAAACTGTACAACTGTAATTATGAGTATTTGTTCTATGACTCATAATAACGCAGTAAAATAAAACTTTATATTTATATAAAAACATGACTTTCCTCCTCATTTTCTCGAAAGCTATTAGAGATATAGGAAATATCATTGCAGCATCTGATGGACCAAATTAAACTGAACAACTGATATTATGAATATTTGTTCTATGACTCATAATTACGCAGTAAAATAAAACTTTATATTTATATAGAAACATGACTTTACTCCTCATTTTCTCGAAAGCTATTAGAGATATTGGAAATATCATTGCAGCATCTGATAGACCTAATTAAACTGTACAACTGTATTTATGAATATTTGTTCTATGACTCATAATTACGCAGTAATATAAAACTTAATATTTATATAAAAACATGACTTTCCTCCTCATTTTCTCGAAAGCTATTAGAGATATTGGAAATATCATTGCAGCATCTGATACACCTAATTAAACTGTACAACTGTAATTATGAATATTTGTTCTATGACTCATAATTACGCAGTAAAATAAAACTTTATATTTATATATAAACATGACTTTACTCCTCATTTTCTCGAAAGCTATTAGAGATATTGGAAATATAATTCCAGCATCTGATGGACCTAATTAAACTGTACAACTGATATTATGAATATTTGTTGTATGACTAATATTTACTCAGTAAAATAAAACTTTATATTTATATAAAAACATGGCTTTCCTCCTCATTTTCTCGAAAGCTATTAGAGATATTGAAAAAATCATTGCAGCATCTGATAGACCTAATAAAATTGTACAACTGTCATTATGAATATTTGTTCTATGACTCATAATTACGCAGTAAAATGAAACTTAATATTTATATAAAAACATGACTTTCCTCCTCATTTTCTCGAAAGCTATTAGAGATATTGGAAATATCATTGCAGCATCTTATACACCTAATTAAACTGTAAAACTGACATTATGAATATTTGTTGTATGACTAATAATTACGAAGTAAAATAAAACCGTATAATTATATAAAAACACGACTTTCCTCCTCATTTTCTCGAAAGATATTAGAGATATTGGAAATATCATTACAGAATCTGATAGACCTAATTAAAATCTACTACTGTCATTATGAATATTTGCTCTAGTACTAATATATACTGAATTTTACTTTTTTTAAAATTACTTTCTTCCTCATTTTCTCGAAAACTATTAGAGATATTGGAAATATCATTGCACCATCTGATACAACTAATTCAACTGTACAACTGTCATTATGAATATTTGTTCTATGACTAATAATTACGCAGTAAAATAAAACTTTATATTTATATAAAAACATGACTTTCCTCCTCATTTTCTCGAAAGCTATTAGAGATATTGGAAATATCATTGCAGCATCTGATACACCTAATTTAATTGTACAACTGATATTATGAATATTTGTTCTATGACTAATAATTACGCAGTAAAATTAAACTTTATATTTATATAAAAACATGACTTTCCCTCTCATTTTCCCGAAAGCTATTAGAGATATTGGAAATATCATTGCAGCATCTGATAGACCTAATTAAACTGTACAACTGTATTTATGAATATTTGTTCTATGACTCATAATTACGCAGTAAAATGAAACTTAATATTTATATAAAAACATGACTTTCCTCCTCATTTTCTCGAAAGCTATTAGAGATATTGGAAATATCATTGCAGCATCTGATACACCTAATTAAATTGTACAACTGATATTATGAATATTTGTTCTATGACTAATAATTACGCAGTAAAATTAAACTTTACATTTATATAAAAACATGACTTTCCTTCTCATTTTCCCGAAAGCTATTAGAGATATTGGAAATATCATTACAGCATCTGATAGACCTAATTAAACTGTACAACTGTAATTATGAATATTTCTTCTATGACTCATAATTACGCAGTAAAATAAAACTTTATATTTATATAAAAACATGACTTTCCTCCTCATTTTCTCGAAAGCTATTAGAGATATTGGAAATATCATTGCAGCATCTGATGGACCAAATTAAACTGTACAACTGATATTATGAATATTTGTTCTATGACTCATAATTACGCAGTAAAATAAAACTTTATATTTATATAGAAACATGACTTTACTCCTCATTTTCTCGAAAGCTATTAGAGATATTGGAAATATCATTGCAGCATCTGATAGGCCTAATTAAACTGTACAACTGATATTATGAATATTTGTTCTTTGACTCATAATTACGCAGTAAAATAAAACTATATATTTATATAAAAACATGAATTCCCTCCTCATTTTCCCGAAAGCTATTAGAGATATTGGAAATATAATTGCAGCATCTGATAGACCTAATTAAACTGTACAATTGATATTATGAATATTTGTTGTATGACTAATATTTACTCAGTAAAATATAACTTTATATTTATATAAAAACATGACTTTCCTCCTCATTTTCTCGAAAGCTATTAGAGATATTGAAAAAATCATTGCAGCATCTGATAGACCTAATAAAATTGTACAACTGTCATTATGAATATTTGTTCTATGACTCATAATTACGCAGTAAAATGAAACTTAATATTTAAATAAAAACATGACTTTCCTCCTCATTTTCTCGAAAGCTATTAGAGATATGGGAAATATCATTGCAGCATCTGATACACCCAATTAAACTGTAAAACTGACATTATGAATATTTGTTCTATGACTAATAATTACGCAGTAAAATAAAACCGTATAATTATATAAAAACACGACTTTCCTCCTCATTTTCTCGAAAGATATTAGAGATATTGGAAATATCATTACAGAATCTGATAGACCTAATTAAAATCTACTAATGTCATTATGAATATTTTCTCTAGTACTAATATATACTGAATTTTACTTCTTTTAAAATTACTTTCTTCCTCATTTTCTCGAAAGCTATTAGAAATATTGGAAATATCATTGCACCATCTGATACACCTAATTCAACTGTACAACTGTCATTATGAATATTTGTTCTATGACTCATAATTACGCAGTAAAATAAAACTTAATATTTATGTAAAAACATGACTTTCCTCCTCATTTTCTCGAAAGCTATTAGAGATATTGGAAATATCATTACAGCATCTGATAGACCTAATTAAACTGTACAACTGTAATTATGAATATTTGTTCTATGACTCATAATTACGCAGTAAAATGAAACTTAATATTTATATAAAAACATGACTTTCCTCCTCATTTTCTCGAGAGCTATTAGAGATATTGGAAATATCATTGCAGCATCTGATACACCTAATTAAATTGTACAACTGATATTATGAATATTTGTTCTATGACTAATAATTACGCAGTAAAATTAAACTTTATATTTATATAAAAACATGACTTTCCTTCTCATTTTCCCGAAAGCTATTAGAGATATTGGAAATATCATTGCAGCATCTGATAGACCTAATTAAACTGTACAACTGTAATTATGAATATTTGTTCTATGACTCATAATTACGCAGTAAAATAAAACTTTATATTTATATAAAAACATGACTTTCCTCCTCATTTTCTCGAAAGCTATTAGAGATATTGGAAATATCATTGCAGCATCTGATGGACCAAATTAAACTGTACAACTAATATTATGAATATTTGTTGTATGACTAATAATTACGCAGTAAAATAAAACTTAATATTTATGTAAAAACATGACTTTCCTCCTCATTTTCTCGAAAGCTATTAGAGATATTGGAAATATCATTGCAGCATCTGATAGACCTAATTAAACTGTACAACTGTAATTATGAATATTTGTTCTATGACTCATAATTACGCAGTAAAATGAAACTTAATATTTATATAAAAACATGACTTTCCTCCTCATTTTCTCGAGAGCTATTAGAGATATTGGAAATATCATTGCAGCATCTGATAGACCTAATTAAATTGTACAACTGATATTATGAATATTTGTTCTATGACTAATAATTACGCAGTAAAATTAAACTTTATATTTATATAAAAACATGACTTTCCTTCTCATTTTCCCGAAAGCTATTAGAGATATTGGAAATATCATTGCAGCATCTGATGGACCTAATTAAACTGTACAACTAATATTATGAATATTTGTTGTATGACTAATAATTACGCAGTAAAATAAAACTTTATATTTATATAAAAACATGACTTTCCTCCTCATTTTCTCGAAAGCTATTAGAGATATTGGATATATCATTGCAGCATCTGATAGACCTAATTAAACTGTACAACTGTCATTATGAATATTTGTTCTATGACTAATAATTATGCAGTAAAATGAAACTTAATATTTATATAAAAACATGACTTTCCTCCTCATTTTCTCGAAAGCTATTAGAGATATTGGAAATATCATTGCAGCATCTGATACACCTAATTAAACTGTACAACTGTGATTATGAATATTTTTTCTATGAATAATAATTAAGCAGTAAAATTAAACTTAATATTTATATAAAAACATGACTTTCCTCCTCATTTTCCCGAAAGCTATTAAAGATATTGGAAATATGATTGCAGCATCTGATACACCTAATTAAACTGTACAATTGTCATTATGAATATTTGTTCTATGACTAATAATTACGCAGTAAAATGAAACTTAATATTTATATAAAAACATGACTTTCCTCCTCATTTTCCCGAAAGCTATTAGAGATATTGGAAATATCATTGCAGCATCTGATAGACCAAATTAAACTGTACAACTGTGATTATGAATATTTGTTCTAACGTTTAACCATTGAGAGGAGACACCGTTTAAGACTACTCTCTGTTTACGTTCAGAGAGCCAGTCCAGAAGCCAATTGTAAATGCTACCAGAGATACCATGAGTCATTAGTTTATTAAGCAATCGTTGATGAGGTACTTTATCAAAAGCCTTTTGAAAATCCAGATATATGACATCTACTGCTCTGCTTTCATCGTACGCGTCAAAAACATTGTGGAAGAAGTCTAATAAGTTAGTTAAGCATGAACGTTTATTACGAAAACCATGTTGTGAGGGTTTTATTATATCGTTGTGTTCAAGGACTTTCACCACATTGTCACGAATGATTGTCTCCATTAATTTACATACAACTGATGTCAGACTGATTGGCCTATAATTTCCGGGTTGTGACTTGTCCCCCTTTTTGAAGATTGGTGTTACATTTGCACGTTTCCAATCTGATGGAACTTTACCATCTCTTAAGGATTTATTGAATAAGATTGTAAGCGGTTTACTGATCTGGTGCTTGACCTCTTTCAAGATTCTTGGGGAAATTTTATCTGGTCCAGGGGTTTTGTTTGTTTTCATCTTATTGATTTTTTGCAAAACGTCATTTTCTACTATGAGTATATCATTTAAGAAGTTTACGGTCCCTCTAATCTCAAGTGGCTGAAACGATGAACAATCCTCTTCTGTAAGGAGGAGGAGGAGGAGGAGGAGAAGGAGGAAGAAGAAGAGGAGGAGGAAGAGTGGAACGTGTGAGGAAGGAGAAAGAAAAGGAGGAGAAAGGAAGAGAAAGAGGAGGAAATATTGAAGAAAAAAAAACAGCTAACAAGTGAAAGTTAGAAAATAGAAGAAGTGGAGGAGGAGGAGAAGGAGGAGGGGCGGAGGAGGAGGAGGAGGAGGAGGAGGAGGAGGAGGAGGAGGAGGAGGAGGAGGAGGAGGAGGAGGCGTTAGTCCCCAGGTGGTAAGTTCCAATGTGCAGTTAGTGAGATGAAATAATTAAGATTGGTGTTGTTACCTCCAGGGAGTCGTTAGTACGCCCTTTTTCCCCCTCTTTTCCCCTCCCTCCCCCCCTTTCCCTCCCCCCCTTTTCCCTCCACCCCGCGTACCCTCCCCTCCCCCCGTGGTAATGATAGTGTTGTGATAAGTAGGAA
>JAPQNM010000030.1:1218079-1225579 GCA_029783475.1 Metacarcinus magister | reverse complement strand
GGATTAACAGGTTCATGTTTTCTCAAAACTCCCTAGAGTCCTATATCACCTTTCCCGCAGGTGTTCACGAACTGTGGATATCACTCCTTATCCATCATCCCTCGACCCAGTCAAAGTTCTCTGTCACTCATCAGTTCACGGCAAGCAGTCAGTCTGGATAGAGGTCCTTCATCCCTCTATCCAGGCTGCTATCAGATCAAAATCAGATCACCTTCAGACTCTGGCGAGATCAGTCATTCGGTCCTCTCAGTCACGACTTCAACTCAAACCTCTCTCGGCACATCATATCAATCAGTCTGTATCAACAAATAAGACACAAGATCTCAAGAATTATCAACATTGTCTTACCAATTCCTTGCCTGGATTAGAGGAAACGAATCATCAAATCGATTCTAAAATACTGTTGTCAAGCGGTGGGATGATGTCCTTCTAAGCAGTCGCTCAAGTACCCAAGTCTTCCCAGATCAAGAGCGTGCCATCACCGCACGCCCACCCGTCACAGAGCGCTATCATCGCGTGCACTTCATCGCCCCTGGCATTTCCTCGTCCGCGTCTCTGAAGTTACGACCCTTCGTCGCCCCTTCTGCAGTAGTCTCCGCTCAAGTGAGTCTACCGGAGTGAGTATCATTGCCTGTTCCTGTCCGTCACGACGTCGACATAATCAAATCATCACGGATCATCGGGAACCCTCTCTCCCTCAAAATGCATCGTCTACTTCAAGTAACCAGTTCGAGTGGAAGGCCCTTCATTCCTCCACTCGAGGCTGTATCCTCATCAGGCAGTCAGCAAGTGGAAGTACTTTCCCCCTGCCTCCTCATCAGTCTCTTCAGGCAGTCAGCAAGTGGAAGTACTTTCCCCCTGCCTCCTCATCAGTCTCTTCAGGCAGTCAGCAAGTGGAAGTACTTTCCCCCTGCCTCCTCATCAGTCTCTTCAGGCAGTCAATCAAAGTGGAAGTCCTTCCCCCTGCCTCCTCCACATCAAGTGAGTTCAAATCAAGCTAGCTAGAGTAGAAGCAGTCATTCAGTACCTCTACTCGTGTTGCCTTCAGGGAGCCAGCTCAAGTGGGACACTCATCTTCCACTCCAGCTGATTCCTCCACAATATCGTGTGGATCACTACTCAAATCATCACGGATCATCATCACCCTCTCCCTCCTTGGCTGAACGTGTCATCTCTCAGACACCTTCCTCAACGGACGTGATCCAATATATCTGCAGCCTCCATATCAAGTACATCTTCACGAAATTAGGTATTTCTTAATTATCATTCCCAGGGAAGCGCTGTCATCCGCTCCCATTTCTATGTACCTTCTATTCAAATTCGTGTAAATAGATCTTGCTATTCAGCTGTATCACGTATTCATCGTATCAATTCAAATTCGTGTAAATTGCTCATATCATATTTCCGTGTCATTTTCTACATATATATATATATGTATGTTTCCTGTGTCATTTTCTACATGTATATATATGTATGTTTCCTGTGTCGTTTTCTACATGTATATATATGTATATTCATGTTCAATTCTATGTATTCTTATTCATGTGTTGTTTGTTGCATTGTATAATTTCCAAACAACTTCATTTTCAACATTCCCCCTCTGTCTTATCTTAACATACGAGGACGTATGTTTCCAAGGGGAGAAGCATTGTATCATTCTATCTATAAATAGTAGTTATAATCCTCTGTATTAGAAGCCGCGAGAGAGAGAAAGTTGATACATCCCTGCACCTGGCCTAGTCTTAATCCCAGGAGATGGCGACCCTTCCAATTATCGGATTAACAGGTTCATGTTTTCTCAAAACTCCCTAGAGTCCTATATCACCTTTCCCGCAGGTGTTCACGAACTGTGGATATCACTCCTTATCCATCATCCCTCGACCCAGTCAAAGTTCTCTGTCACTCATCAGTTCACGGCAAGCAGTCAGTCTGGATAGAGGTCCTTCATCCCTCTATCCAGGCTGCTATCAGATCAAAATCAGATCACCTTCAGACTCTGGCGAGATCAGTCATTCGGTCCTCTCAGTCACGACTTCAACTCAAACCTCTCTCGGCACATCATATCAATCAGTCTGTATCAACAAATAAGACACAAGATCTCAAGAATTATCAACATTGTCTTACCAATTCCTTGCCTGGATTAGAGGAAACGAATCATCAAATCGATTCTAAAATAATTAATATTTATTTTTATCATTAATATTTATTTTTTATCATTAATATATATTTTTATCATTAATATATATTTTTATCATTAATATTTATTTTTATCATTAATACTTATTTTTATCATTAATATATATTTTTATCATTAATATATATTTTTATCATTAATATATATTTTTATCATTAATATATATTTTTATCATTAATATATATTTTTATCATTAATATATATTTTTATCATTAATATATATTTTTATCATAAATATTTATTTTTATCATTATTATTTATTTTTATCATTAATATTTATTTTTATCATTAATATTTATTTTTATCATTAATATATATTTTTATCATTAATATATATTTTTATCATTAATATTTATTTTTATCATTAATATATATTTTTATCATTAATATATATTTTTATCATTAATATTTATTTTTATCATTAATATATATTTTTATCATTAATATTTATTTTTATCATTAATATTTAGTTTTTATCATTAATATATATTTTTATCATTAATATATATTTTTATCATTAATATATATTTTTATCATTAATATATATTTGTATCATTAATATATATTTTTATCATTAATATTTATTTTTATCATTATTATTTATTTTTATCATTAATATTTATTTTTATCATTAATATTTATTTTTATCATTAATATTTATTATTATAATTATCAATATTTATTTACTCCAACAGCAACACTTCCTTAACATGTATTATTATTAATTTCAAAACCTTTAACTTCAATATAAGTTTTCGTGGATTTGTGATGAAAATGGATTCGTGAAATTTTTGGCCCGAAGATTTCCACCAGAATTTGAGTCCAAAATAGTTTAGTCATTTTACAAGTAAAGTATTAGTCCTACAACAAAGATGTATAGAAACAAAGTTGTTCAGCTTGACAAGTTCTATCTGATGGTGTCATCCGTTTGTAAATTACTCTTTTGGTTTAGGAGAAAAATGTAATTAAGTAGAAGTTTCGTGTAAAATACAAATATATCAATATCTCCATTACTTACATTCCAATTACATTCTAGTAAAGCTCAAATGAACGGGCGTCTCCTGCTCTATATTTACTATTACGTATGTTTTTTACGTAAACCTCATACTTTTCGAGTTATTTTGAAAAACATGATTTCATGAAAAAAATCTGAGGTGACACCCTTGAAAATTTCGTGAAAAATTTCCACACATCAGAATTTCATGAAAATTTGTACCTAAAGGTTATCAGTCAAATTGAACACGAATCTGGACTCAGTTTCATCATTACTATAATATTAAACACTATATACGCATGTGTGATACGCCTAAAACTATTTATTCTCTCTATTTATCTCTCTAACTCTATCACGCTCTCTCTCTCTCTCTCTCTCTCTCTCTCTCTCTCTCTCTCTCTCTCTCTCTCTCTCTCTCTCTCTCTCTCTCTCTCTCTCCCTCTCTCCAAACTCCTACAGCAAAATCATAATATTCTCCCCCTCCTCCCCCTCCTCCTCCTCCTCCTCCTCCTCCTCCTCTGTGTCTTCCTTCTTAAATAGTCTTCAGTGGACCAATTAGCGCCAATATTTATTTTTATCATTAATATTTATTTTTATCATTAATATATATTTTTATCATTAATATATATTTTTATCATTAATATTTATTTTTATCATTAATATATATTTTTATCATTAATATTTATTTTTATCATTAATATTTATTTTTTATCATTAATATATATTTTTATCATTAATATATATTTTTATCATTAATATATATTTTTATCATTAACATATATTTTTATCATTAATATTTATTTTTATCATTAATATTTATTTTTTATCATTAATATATATTTTTATCATTAATATATATTTTTATCATTAATATATATTTTTATCATTAATATATATTTTTATCATTAATATATATTTTTATCATTAATATTTATTTTTATCATTATTATTTATTTTTATCATTAATATTTATTTTTATCATTAATATTTATTTTGATCATTAATACTTATTTTTATCATTAATATATATTTTTATCATTAATATTTATTTTTATCATTATTATTTATTTTTATCATTATTATTCATTTTTATCATTAATATTTATTTTTATCATTAATATTTATTTTTTATTATTATTATTTATTTTTATCATTATTATTTATTTTTATCATTAATATTTATTTTTATCATTATTATTTATTTTTATCATTATTATTTATTTTTATCATTAATATTTATTTTTATCATTAATAAGAAAAATTTGAATAAAATCAAAATTTTATTAAAAAATCTATAAATCGAACACTTAGAAAAGTGTATCATTCTATCTATAAATAGTAGTCATAATCCTCTGTATTAGAAGCCGCGAGAGAGAAAGTTGATACATCCCTGCACCTGGCCTAGTCTTAATCCCAGGAGATGGCGACCCTTCCAATTATCGGATTAACAGGTTCATGTTTTCTCAAAACTCCCTAGAGTCCTATATCACCTTTCCCGCAGGTGTTCACGAACTGTGGATATCACTCCTTATCCTTCATCCCTCGACCCAGTCAAAGCTCTCTGTCACTCATCAGTTCACGGCAAGCAGTCAGTCTGGATAGAGGTCCTTCATCCCTCTATCCAGGCTGCTAGCAGATCAAAATCAGATCACCTTCAGACTCTGGCGAGATCAGTCATTCGGTCCTCTCAGTCACGACTTTCAAATCAAACCTCTCTCGGCTACATCATATCAATCAATCGGTATAAACAAACAAGATCTCAAGAATTATCAACCTTGTGTTACCATTCCTGCCTTGGAATGAAGAACAGAATCATCAAATCGATTCTAATATACTGGTGGCACCAGGTGGGATGATGTCCTTCTAAGCGACAAAAGAATCCAAGTTTTCACAGATCAAAAGCTCGCCTTCACCGCCCATCGCCACCCATCACCGCGTGCCATCACCGCACGCCCACCCGTCACAGAGCGCTATCATCGCGTGCACTTCATCGCCCCTGGCATTTCCTCGTCCGCGTCTCTGAAGTTACGACCCTTCGTCGCCCCTTCTGCAGTAGTCTCCGCTCAAGTGAGTCTACCGGAGTGAGTATCATTGCCTGTTCCTGTCCGTCTCGACGTCGACATAATCAAATCATCACGGATCATCGGGAACCCTCTCTCCCTCAAAATGCATCGTCTACTTCAAGTAACCAGTCCGTGTGGAGGCCCCTCATTCCTCCACTCGAGGCTGTATCCTCATCAGGCAGTCAGCAAGTGGAAGTACTTTCCCCCTGCCTCCTCATCAGTCTCTTCAGGCAGTCAGCAAGTGGAAGTACTTTCCCCCTGCCTCCTCATCAGTCTCTTCAGGCAGTCAATCAAAGTGGAAGTCCTTCCCCCTGCCTCCTCCACATCAAGTGAGTTCAAATCAAGCTAGCTAGAGTAGAAGCAGTCATTCAGTACCTCTACTCGTGTTGCCTTCAGGGAGCCAGCTCAAGTGGGACACTCATCTTCCACTCCAGCTGATTCCTCCACAATATCGTGTGGATCACTACTCAAATCATCACGGATCATCATCACCCTCTCCCTCCTTGGCTGAACGTGTCATCTCTCAGACACCTTTCCTCAACGGACGTGATCCCTAATATATCTGCAGCCTCCACATCAAGTACATCTTCACGAAATTAGGTATTTCTTAATTATCATTCCCAGGGAAGCGCTGTCATCCGCTCCCATTTCTATGTACCTTCTACTTCAAAATTCGTGTAAATAGATCTTGCTATTCAGCTGTATCACGTATTCATCGTATCAATTCAAATTCGTGTAAATTGCTCATATCATATTTCCGTGTCATTTTCTACATATATATATATGTATGTTTCCTGTGTCATTTTCTACATGTATATATATGTATGTTCCTGTGTCATTTTCTACATGTATATATATGTATATTCATGTTCAATTCTATGTACTCGTATTCATGTGTTGTTTGTTGCATTGTATAATTTCCAAACAACTTCATTTTCAACATTCCCCCTCTGTCTTTTCTTAACATACGAGGACGTATGTTTCCAAGGGGAGAAGCATTGTATCATTCTATCTATAAATAGTAGTCATAATCCTCTGTATTAGAAGCCGCGAGAGAGAAAGTTGATACATCCCTGCACCTGGCCTAGTCTTAATCCCAGGAGATGGCGACCCTTCCAATTATCGGATTAACAGGTTCATGTTTTCTCAAAACTCCCTAGAGTCCTATATCACCTTTCCCGCAGGTGTTCACGAACTGTGGATATCACTCCTTATCCTTCATCCCTCGACCCAGTCAAAGCTCTCTGTCACTCATCAGTTCACGGCAAGCAGTCAGTCTGGATAGAGGTCCTTCATCCCTCTATCCAGGCTGCTAGCAGATCAAAATCAGATCACCTTCAGACTCTGGCGAGATCAGTCATTCGGTCCTCTCAGTCACGACTTCAAATCAAACCTCTCTCGGCTACATCATATCAATCAATCGGTATAAATAAGACACAAGATCTCAAGAATTATCAACTGTGTGTTACCAATCCCTTGCCTGGATTGGAGAAACGAATCATCAAATCGATTCTAATATAAAAGACCTCGGCAGTGTAAGGGTTAATACTGGCAATAAGTTATGTTTAACCTGCCATTACCACCGAAACGAAGGATGCGAGGGGATTTCATTGAAATATTCAAGATAATCAAAGGATTCGATAATATCAATACAGAAGATTACATTACTTTTGATTGATCAAATATAACAAGAAGACATCATTCTTTTAAGATTACTGGTAAAAGATTCACATCAAACAAAGCCAAGCACTTCTTTTTCAATCGGATCGTTAACGTTTGGAACTCCCTGCCCGCCAATGTCGTCGACAGTAAAACAATTACTACGTTCAAAAATAGACTTGACAAATATTTAGAAGCCAATCCACAACTAAAATACTATTCGTTAACGTAGCAAACTTTGAGTAAGTTCATCCTGATGTACCTAACTTACGAAATGTCGATTCAAAAGACGTCGCTAGTGGCCTGACATCGCTTGCCAGGAAGTAGTGGTAGCAGTAGTGGTAGTGACAGTAGTGACAGTCTGGTCTTGGTTGGCCTTCCTTTCCCTGCCAGCCATGGCTGGTGGGAGAAGCCTTCACCCTTACTATCCTGTATCCTTCAACACGTGATCTAGTGCATTACATTCTTTGTCCTGAAACTGAAACTGAAACTGGACTCAAGATTTCCAAGAATTTAATAGTTTACCCTCAGCACCAAGACGGAGTGAGCAGACCTCAACCTTTGATCCCCTGAGAGAGAGAGAGAGAGAG
>JAPQNM010000030.1:1208079-1210579 GCA_029783475.1 Metacarcinus magister | reverse complement strand
GTGTGTGTGTGTGTGTGTGTGTGTGTGTGTGTGTGTGTGTGTATTGGTTATGAGTGTTATGAGTGTCAGGGGTGTGTGTGTGTGTGTGTGTGTGTGTAAAACGAGGGGACACCATTGAAATTAAGGATGATGTGAGAGGTAGGTAGTAAATATTGATAAAAGAGGGAATAACAGGGAAATAGAAATAAAAGAGGGAAATGTTATATGAAAAAAAATAAATGGGTGGATTAAAAGATATAAAAAGGTAAAAAAAAAAAAAGGAAAATAAGGAAAATAAAGGTAAAATAAGGTTAAAAAAAAATACAAACAAAATAAAGAAAATATTAAATGAAAAAATAAATAAATGTATGGATTAATAAAAGGTAAAAAAAAAAATATATAAATGAAAAGAGAATAATATAGAAAAACACGTGAAAAAAAGAGTTATATAAATAATCATAATTTCAACACCTGTCTTATTTTTCCCTCATTTCACAGGTATCTCCTCACCTTAATTAATGCAAACATACAGGTAACCCCTTAATAAGCACACTTTTACACTAATACATAAACATACATAAATACATACATACATACATACATACCCAAAAAGACATACATACATACATACATACATACATACATACACTATATATACATTTTCATTGAGTAATTACAAACTTTCTCTCTTCCCTAAGTTAATTCCCCTCGCTAACAGTACCTCTAAGACCCCTTCCCTAAGTTCACCTGTAATTAAATCCTTTTCCCCTTATCCTCCATTCAATGCCTCGTGCTCAGGTAATCCTCCCTTCCATACACCCGGCAAATCCCTTCTTCAACTACACTGTAAATTATCCTTGTGTTTCTATAATGTTTTTGAATTAACTTTTTTACGTTTTCAATAAATTCCATCTTTTGGTGAAACATTTAATTTACTTTTTTCTTATAAACTTGCAATTTTTTTTACAATTTTTTTTTACTTGCTGTTAAGTAATTTTTCTTAACACATTTTATTGTTTTTCTTCAATTACTTAAAATTCCTTCTTTGTAAGTACTATTTTTTCCCCTTTAACGCACACACACACACACACACACACACACACACACACACACACACACACACACACACACACACACACACACATATGAACACTTAATATTTCGTCTTATTATTTAGCAGAGGACAATCGATCATGTGATGACTCATATGAGAAATTCCTTGAGGGGGAGGAGGAGGAGGAGGAGGAGGAGGAGGAGGAATGAGTGATGTAGGGAGTGGGAGGAAAAAGAGGAAACCACGAGAGAGAGAGTAAAGAAAGGAATGGGTGTTAGGGGGTAAGGAAGGGAAAGAAGGGGAAGGAAAGGAAGGGAAAGAAGGGGAAGGGAAGGAAGGGAAAGAAAGGGAAGGGAAATTATGAAAGGAAATAGTAATAAAAGGGAAAAAGGGAAATAGGAGGAAAAATAAAGGAAAGGGGAACAGAAAAAAATAATAAGAAAAATATAATAAGTAAGAGAATGGGAGGCAAAGGAGAAAACTGAAGAGAAAAGAGAAAAAAAAGGAAGAGAAAGAGAGGAAAGTAATACGACCTTTTCCTTTCTCCTATTTTCTGTTATTCAATTCCTTCCTCCTTCCTTCCTCCTCCTCCTCCTCCTCCTCCTCCTCCTCCTCCTCCTCCTAGGGTGTCCAATTTCCATATTATTGTTGAGTTTTCCAATTGTATGCCTTTTAATGTATAACAAACAAACACTCATACAGAAGAATACATAGCAGTGTGTGTTTGTGTGTGTAATATTATGCATTGTGTTGCTAGTAGTAGTAGTAGTAGTAGTAGTAGTAGTAGTAGTAGTGGTAGTAGTAGTAGTAGTAGTGGTAGTAGTAGTAGTAGTAGTAGTAGTAGTAGTAGAAGTATTTGTGGTTGAAGGTTGCAAGATTAAAGTGATTTGTCTCCCTCTTCTTCTTCTTCTTCTTCCTCCTCCTCCTCCTCCTCCTCCTCCTCCTCCTCCTCCTCCTCCTTCACTTCAACAGATGAAAACAAATCCTCTTTCTTTTTACTCATTTCTTTTATCATTTTCTCTTTTATTTCCACAGAGAAAAAGAGAGCGAGAGAGAGAAAGAGAGAGAGAGAGAGAGAGAGAGAGAGAGAGAGAGAGAGAGAGAGAGAGAGAGAGAGAGAGAGAGAGAGAGAGTGATATCTGGCGTCATCCGTGGGAGACAGAGGAACACATTCTCTCTAATTTAAATCCACATAAGAAGAGAAGAGGAAAAACAAAGGGAAAATTTGCATCAACAATCTTCTCTTTCCTCTTCCTCTTGGCGTGACTGTCCTCCTCGTGTGTTTGTTCAGGTGCGGGGAGGCAGGAGGAAAAAAAGGGGGGAAAGAGGGGGAAAGAAAAAGGGGGGAAAAAAAGGGGGGAGGGAAATAACAAAGTGTCTGAATAAGCTGGAAATCTGGAAATGACTTTGTGATTTTTTTTTTTTTCCTGTGAATGCTATTTTTTCCTCTTCATTTTTTTTCCTTCT
>JAPQNM010000030.1:1198079-1203079 GCA_029783475.1 Metacarcinus magister | reverse complement strand
CTTCCTTCCTTCCTTCCTTCCTTTCCTTCTTTCCTTCCTTACTGATAAAAACAACCACAAGTAATACTAAAAAAAAAAATATATATATACAACCTTAGTCAAAAGGTCAACACACACACACACACACACACACACACACACACACACACACACACACACACACACACACACACACACACACACACCCCGTCCATGTTTGTTTAGATTGTAACGTCATGCACTCAAACACACTTGAGTGCTTGAGATCAACTGTTTAATCGACCAATGTTTGCACGGCTTATGGGGGGAAACTTGATTTTGATTGGTGTGTGTGTGTGTGTGTGTGTGTGTGTGTGTGTGTGTGTGTGTGTGTGTGTGTGTGTGTGTGTGTGTGTGTGTGTGTGTGTGTGTGTGTGTGTGTGTGTGTGTGTGTGTGTGTGAGTGAGTATGATTTAAGCTTCAATTTATCCTTTTATCCATCCGTTTATTTATCTAAGTATCATGCTGCTCTTTACCTTTCATTTATCTATCTATTTATCTATCTATCTATCTATTTACCCTTTCTATAACTATCTATCTACCTGTCTATCTATCTAATTACTTCCTTACCTGTCAATCTATAAATCTATCTAACTTTTATCCACCTATCTATCTATCTATCTATCTATCTATCTATCTATCTCTCTCTGTCTATCCTCCCCCCTTTCTCCCTTCCCCACGTCTATCATTTTCCTTCCATCTGTCACAACTTTTAAATATCTTTCTTCCAAACTTAAGACGCGTTCTGAAGGGGTGAGAGAAAGGAGGGAACAAAGGGAGGGAGGTGGAGGGAACAGAGGGAGGGAGGTGGAGGGAAAGAAAGAGCGTTAGGATGGATGGAGGAAAGAGGAAGAAAGGAAGGAGAGAATGGAGGAAAAAAAGTAAGTGAATAGAACTAAACATGTGAATTTTACACTATATTTATTTTCTATCACTAATAAAAGTGGGAAATAAAGTGGGAAATAAAGTAAGGGAATTAAATAAGATATGCACCTTATTTTCCCCCGTATTTAAGTAAGAAATTCAAGAGTTTATATTATACAAGAAACAGGTTTATTTGTTTGATCTTATAAACACGATAAAGGAATCCAATCCTTTATATCTCAGAAAGGTAAAGGAATCGAAATGTGTTTGTGTTGATAAATATAAAGATTGATTGTCGCTGAGTCTATCAATCTGTCTGGCTGTCTGTCTGCCTGTCTGTCTGTCTGTCTGTTTGTCTGTTTGTCTGTCTGTCTGTCTATCTCTTTTTCAAACATCTCACTCCATATTTGTGTGTGTGTTTTTCTGAATTGCTAGGTGGCTCTCTCTCTCTCTCTCTCTCTCTCTCTCTCTCTCTCTCTCTCTCTCTCTCTCTCTCTCTCTCTCTCTCTCTCTCTCTCTCTCTCTCTCGAGCAAAGACCATTCCACGTTTTCTTTATAGGTCAGTTTGTGAATAATGGAAGGGAGTGTGGGAGAAGGAAGAAGAGGAGGAGGAGGAAGAGGAGGAGGAAGAGGAGGAGGAGGAGGAGGAGGAGGAGGAGGAGGAGGAGGAAGGTTGTGGATAGGTTGAATTCCTTGGTTATCAATTCCTTATCTATTATGTATATTGTTTACTATTTTTCTTCGTTCTCTTATTCCTTTTCTTCTTCTTCTTCTTCTTCCTCTTCCTTTTTCGCCTTGTCAATAGTTCAATAAATAAGTAGATTCAATAATGTTATTCTGATTTTTTATTCTGATTATCCTTTAGTTCTTTCTTTCATTTATTTATTCACAAGCTTTATTTTTTTTTTTTATTTACCTGTATTCTTTTTTTTTGTTTTGTTTATTGATTGATTCCCAGTTCACCTTTCCTTAATTACAGGTGAGGAAAATGAATTGATATGAGAATGAACGCAAATAATGAATGAATAAATAAATAAATAAATAAATATAAACAAACTCGCTGCAACTAGAAATGGAATTAATATGTAGTATCATTCATTATTTATTTATTTACTCTATTCCTCTTTTTATCACGTCCCTTCCTCCTCCTCCTCTTCCTCCTTCATCTCTTTCCATTCACACTATCTTTTATATATTCCTTTCCTTTCCTCTATTCCCTCCTTTATTCATGTCCCTTTCTTCCTTCCTCTACATTTCTTTCATTTAAATATATCTACATCTTTCTTCCTTCATCTCCTCTCCCCTCAGTTTTTCTCCCCTTCCCTTCCATCCCCTCTTCCCCTTCCCCTTCCCCTTCCCCTCTCATCCCTAGGAAAGAGGATGAAGGACCTTAAATCCTCTTTAATCCATTGTGCCTTTTTTTTTTTTTTATAAGGTTAAGAGTTTAAAAAAATCCTAAGCCCATTATTTAATTCATGTTAGTATAAAAGGGGAAAGAAAACGGGGATAAAGAGGGGAGAGTTCAGAAAAAAGGGGAGAGAAAGGTGAGGTGAGGTGAGGTGAGGTGAGGTGAGGTGAGGTGAGGTGAGGTGAGGTGAGGTGAGGTAAGGTGAGGTAAGGTGAGGTGAGGTGGGGTAGATAAGTAAGGGTGGACAGGTGAGAATGAGAGACAGGTAAATAAATAATAAGGACAGGTAAGGAATGAGGTAAAGAGAGAAAAGATTTGATAAAAAAGATAAATCAAGAAAATAAATAAATAGTATTGTATTATTATTGAAAAGAATAATAATAAAAAAAATTTGAAGAAAAAATAGAGAAAAATCTGAAAAAAAAATGCGATTGAGAGAAGAACAGAGTGAATGAAAGAGGAGCTAAGGAATACACGAAGAAGATGAAGGAAGGGGAGAAGGTGAGGGGAAGGGAAGACTATAGATAAAGGGTAATATCAAGGGAGAGAAGGAGAGGGATGTGTCAGAAAAGGGTACGTATGAGAATAAAGCAAAATATGATAAAAAAAATGGAAGGACGGAGAGAGAGAAAAGAATTGCCAAAAAGGGAGGAAGGGAAGGAAGGAGGAAGGGAGCAAAGGGAGGAAGGGAGTAAGGAAGTATTGAAGGAACAGGAGAAGGAGGAATGAAAAGGAGTGAAGGAAGTATAGGAGTAACAACATTAAAACAGCTGCTACACCACTCACCAGCCCAGTCCAGCCCAGCCCAATCCAGCCCAGCCCAATCCAGCCCAGCCCAGCCCAGCCCAATCCAGCCCAGCCCAATCCAGCCCAATCCAGCCCAGCTCACCCCAGCTCACCCCAGCCCAGCCCGATAGCTGTACGCGTGTTCCAAAGCCTGTTTCAGAAAGCATCGTGAATAATTAATTAAACAGGTTCAGTGTTTTTATTCTCAATAGTTCCTGTATAATATTTATTGCGATAACTGCTGCTGCTGCTGCTGATGGTATTAAAAGGAGTTATTCAGAGCATTAAAGCAGATTCTGTCTGATAGCATTCAACATATTATTTTGACTTTAATTAATTAAGTAGATTGAATTGTGAAGTGCAGCGAAGACTTGAGAAGGGTGGTGTGTTTTCATTGAACGTTACATTGAAGTATTAAAGTTAGCAAGTATTACGTTTATTTCAACTAGTCTGTGTATCAATAACAACCATACACACTCAACTTGTTATCTGAATCTAAGTAATTGAAGAAATCCGATAATCCTTCATCGTTCATTCGTTTCTCTATATTCGTTATAATATTCCACCGTCTCGTCACACTCCATTCAGTATTCGTAGAGGAAGATTTACCCTCAGCGGACTTACAATTGTCTCCCCTCGCGCATAGCTTCACACAGCCAGAATAAGATTGCAGCAGCCTTCTGTCATTTAGTATTACATTAATTTTAACAGATAAACATTAAATAAGATGCTGGAATATACACTCTTTACTTGATGTGTTTAAAATAGGAAGTATTTATCGTATCATATAAAAAAATAACACTAAACTAAATAAACAAAAATAAAAAAAACAATAGTATATAGTTTGTCGTAAATAGATGCAGTTGTAACCTTCCCATGTTCCCTGTCACTTGCAGAGCCTCCCAACCTTCCTCCGTTCCACCCAACATGACACACTCGTTAACAAAACATGCATAGACGCTCAGGGGGTGAATAAAATGATTAAGAGTAACCAGGGGCCTCTAAGGGAGTTGGTGTCGTGTCCAATTAAAGGGAAGGGGAGGGGGAGGGTGTGGAGGGGGAAGAAAACGGGATGCAAGACCCACTAAAGAAAACGAGAGGTGGAGAAAAGGGTTAAAAAAGGACACAACAACGCAATGGGGTGAAGTAGGAAAGTTTGATAAAGTGAGAGAGGAGAGGAGAGTAAGTTGAGAAACGGTGAAGAAAATGTGTGTAAGAAGGACTGAAGGAGGAATGAAGGAGGGAAGACAGAAGGGAAGGAAAAGACTGAGGACTTAACAAATGTGAGAGGAGACAGTGAGGAAGAGGTGAGGGGAGGTGAGGGGAAGGGAGGGGAGAGGGGAGAGGCGGTAAGAGGAGTCAAAGTGAAATGTTTCTTTCTTTCCATCCAAAACAGAACCATTTGTACCTGAGGGGACCGGAAACAGCGGTGTCCTGAGGGGAGGGTGAAGGGGTGAGGGGAAGGGAGGGGAAAGAAGAAGGGGGAGGGTGAGGGGAAAAGGTCATGTTTACGTTGCTATTTTGTTTGGTTACGTTTTTATGCAAATCTTTAACAGTGTGTGTGTGTGTGTGTGTGTGTGTGTGTGTGTGTGTGTGTGTGTGTGTGTGTGTGTGTGTGTGTGTGTGTGTGTGTGTGTGTTTTCTTTTTCTATTCACCCTTGCATCTATTTTAGTGTCTATCTATTTATCTATCTATCTGTTTATCTATCTGTCTAAGGGAAGGAACAGTTTGACCTAAAGTGACCTGACCCAAGGGAACTCTCTTTTCACAGTGACAAATAACCTGATCTTGGCTGTCGCTATTGCAAGCATTCTATTCTGGTCTCTCTCTCTCTTTCTCTCTCTCTCTCTCTCTCTCTCTCTCTCTCTCTCTCTCTCTCTCTCTCTCTCTCTCTCTCTCTCTCTCTCATTAGCTCTTCCTTGT
>JAPQNM010000030.1:1185579-1188079 GCA_029783475.1 Metacarcinus magister | reverse complement strand
CATTAACACACACACTGCAATGATAATAATAATAATAATAATAATAATAATAATAATAATAATAATGTACTTCAATGTGTATTATAATCTCTAATAAAACTGAGGATACCAAGCGTTCCTTCTCTCTCTCTCTCTCTCTCTCTCTCTCTCTCTCTCTCTCTCTCTCTCTCTCTCTCTCTCTCTCTCTCTCTCTCTCTCTCTGTCTCTCATAAATTTTCCCCTTTTCATTCGATCTATACAAGCATTCTTTCTTTCTCTCCTCCTCTTGCTGCTGCTCCTCCTCCTGCCCTCGCCCTCCTCGCCCTCCTCCTCCTCCTCCTCCTCCTCCTCCTCCTCCTCCTCCTCCTCCTCCTCCGTCGTTGGCATCTGTCCAGTATCTATTAGAGACAGTAGGGAACCACACAACTGTCTCCCTTTCGTCTATGATTGCATTCCTCTCTTCCCTTCTCTCTCTCTCTCTCTCTCTCTCTCTCTCTCTCTCTCTCTCTCTCTCTCTCTCTCTCTCTCTCTCTCTCTCTCTCTCTCTCTCATATCCCAGTCACTCCTTTCCTCCCTTATTCCTCTCTCCTCCACAGACAGACTCCTCGCTTCCCTCCCTTTCCTCCACTACCCTTCCCCCTCACCATTGCCCCCCCTGCCCTCCTACCCCCACGTGACCTGCACCGGCCGGCCAGGGTCACGCGCTCTAATTATGAATACAGTAGTAGGTTGTCTCATTAAGGGCGAGGCTTCCTGGATGTTTCGACCTGATGCAAACTCGGCTCTTCTCCGCCTGGTTTCGTTTCGTCTCGTCTCATTTCTCGTCCCTTTCCTCCTCACACATAAAGGAACGAAATAAAAATGTATATGTATATGTGTATGTGTATGTGTATGTGTATGTATGTATGAATGAAGGAAATAAAAAATGAAATTGTATATCTTCGAGCTCGTATGAAGTCATTTTTATATCTATACTGACTTTATTATTTTTTTTTGCTGTCTCTCTCTTTCTCTAGGCTGTATAAAACACTGCAATAGAGAGAAAGAGAGAAAGAGAGGAAGAGATAAAAAGAAAGAGAAAGAGAAAGAGAGCGAGGAGGCTAAGGAATCATGTGAATGCAGACAACCACACCACTTTTTCTTCGTTGTCTCCTTGTTGCTCTCAAATCTTCATGAACGTCAGAGAATCGAAACTTTCACAGACTCTAATTATTCGTCTTATAAATAATTTGTTACACCTGAATTACGTGAGCCAAGGAGGAGGAGGAGGAGGAGGAGGAGGAGGAGGAGGAGGAGGAGGAGGAGGAGGAGGAGGAGGAGGAGGAGGAGGAGGAGGAGGAGGAGAGTTATGATAGCAGTAATATGCAAAGGATTATGTGGTGTTGGTGATGGCGGTGGCAATGCAATTAATTTTGATTGAAATATCGTCAAATCATCATCTCGTATATTTTCTTTTTCCCTGCAGTGAATGTTTTTTTTTTTTTTTTTAAAGTTTATTAATTCATGGAGTCCGACAGAATCCTCCATCCAAACCCATCGACTCTCCTTCACTGACTTTCAATTCCATCTTTCCACTACATTAAAATATTTTGACTTCTCTTTTTAGAACTCTGAGAAAAATAAAAATCGAAAAATATGGGTTTTTGCTAGATCAGCCTCTATGAAAACGGACATTCTAAACCTTGCACACTGGATTATTATTATTATTATTATTATTATTATTATTATTATTATTATTATTATTATTATTATTATTGTACACTAAGCAGGCATCACTAACTACAGAACAGCTTCCCTTCCTTTCTAAATGACATACGAGAGAGGGAAGGTTTAAAAAATATATATTCCCACAAAAGTTGACAGTCTCTCAATTCTCCTCCTTTCCTAGCTGACTCTTCAATATTTTCAACCCTCACTGTATTACATCACCTTCCGTATCATTACTGCCACACGCGCTGCCATCAGTTCACCCACAAGCCAGACAGCCAGCAACCCAACCAGCCAGCCAGCCAGCCAGCCAGCCACATAGCCAGCCAGCCAGCCAGTCAGCCAGCCAGCCACATAGCCAGCCAGCCAGCCAGCCAGCCAGCCAGCCAGCCAGCCAGCCAGCCACACTAGCCAGCCAGCCAGCTAGCCACCCATTCAGCCACCCACACAAGTACCCAACACCTCCCTCCCTCATTCCCTGCAGCGATCACCCAACAGTCCAACTATTATCATACCTTTACAGCCTGACAAGTAAATAGATGCAAGAGTACGCCAACATTTCCATTTTTGCATACCATTTACCGCTAGACAGGAACGTTCTCTCTGAATTCATCTCTTCACACTCACTTCTCCTCAGGGATACCTTTGCCCCCTTCCTTTCTCCTCCTCCTCCTCCTTCTCCTCCTCCTCCTCCTCCTCCTCCTCCTCCTCCTCCTCCTCCTCCTTCTCTAATATATTCATCCTCCAGGGACAAACTGCTGGATATTTGCAAGTTATGTTTCCTATTTTTTTGAGTTCATTCTTCTGTGTATGA
>JAPQNM010000030.1:1173079-1180579 GCA_029783475.1 Metacarcinus magister | reverse complement strand
AAAACCTCATTTATTCCTCGGACAAACAGTTTCCCGGCGTGAGGGAGGGCAGCGCGGCGCCGTGAAGGCTGTCAGTGTTCCCGCCACACCGACGGCCCGGCACCACACTGTCTCGCCAACACACCACGCAGCGCCGCCTCCACACTCTTCCAACACGTGTAGCGAAGGTAAAGTATGTTAAACGAAGACTTACACCTTTAAAATAAGAGTTTCAGGGCGTCGAGTGAAGGTGACAGACGTCCATCATAAACTTTGGGGTGTTGAAAGGAGATTGGATGCGATATGTTCAAGGTTTTCAGACAAAGACGAAAATGCGGAGTGAAAGCCGATATTTTATGAAAGTGAAAGGTGGATGTAAGAAATAAAATATGAAGACTAAAAATAGACTTCACAAAGGAGATGAAAGACGAACAAATACTAGGAAAAAATTAATGACGCACATATTATATTAAAAACAAGTCAGTAAGTGAAACGTGGAAGTAACGTCCGTAGACTTTTTTTTTCCGGCCACAACTAAAATTTGACGACTGAATAAAAAAACATTAAGGAAATAAAAAACAAACAGGTACTCTTAAGCCTTCAACGTACCACCGAGTACTAAGACATAACCCAACACTTTCCAAACCTCAACGAACAGAACATGAAGACATAACCTACAACACGGAACACTAAAAAAAGACAAAAAAAAACACCGATGCGTAAACAAGAAACTTTTCGACATAAAAACGAAATACCAAGACGCAGCAACGAGCATCAGCCGGCGTACCTCAAGGCTTCCCACACCCCCACCTCTACTCACACAATTAAGGAGAAATACGAGACTGGTAATCCCCATGTAAAATACCTACAGGGGGCAGCCTCATTCCAGTCTCATTAAAGAAAACGGGCATGTCAACAGGAGAAAATGTACATAGGGGATGGTAAACTTGTGCAAAGGTTCCCCTACCTGGTCCTGCGGGGAGATAAGGGCTCGTTGTGTTAGGTTTATGGTGTAATATTGAACAAAATGAGCGGCGGTAGGGAAGGAAGAACGAAAAATAATGAAGCCTCATCATAGAAAATGGAAGTCGATGGTGATAATGGTGATAGAAAATGGGGAAACGTTGTTATTCTATGGATTAAGTAAATTTTTTTTTCTTCATATTAGGAAGATGGAAAGGGGAAAAAAATGGTTGATTGGGATATTGGTTATATATTTTTTTTTTTACTTTCCCTTACAGAAGAAAAATAGAAGGGAGAGAAAAAAAAGGGAGATAAGGTAATGCAAATATATCACCCTAGACACCATAGAATTCACCGCAAAACACGGCAACAAAGGGAACATTTTGAACGAAAAAAAACACGTTACGGAACAAAACTTTAAAAAAAAAAAAAAAAATAATAATAAAAAAATAAAAACTCAGGTAAATAAACAAATAGATAGATGAAGTTAATAAATAAATGAATGAATGAATGAATGAATAAACAAACAAACTACCTTTTCATAGATATATTGCAAGTCTCTCTCTCTCTCTCTCTCTCTCTCTCTCTCTCTCTCTCTCTCTCTCTCTCTCTCTCTCTCTCTCTCTCTCTCTCTCTCTCTCTCTCTCTCTCTCTCTCTCTCTCATTAACTTAAACATCATGAACAATCAGTCTGTTTTATATTCTTTCCTCCTCCTCCTCCTATTCCTCCTCCTCCTCCTCCTCCTCCTCCTCCTCCTCTTCCTCCTCCTCCACCTCCTCCTCCTCCTCCTCCTCCTCCTCCTCCTCCTCTTCCTCTTCCTCCTCCTCCTCTTAAGCTACCATCATCTCCTCTTCTCTTTTGTTTAATCCCACACTTTCTATTTTCATCTTTTTTTTCCCCTTCATTTACCCCATTCATTTCTTCTTCTTTCCTCTCAAGCTCCCCTCTATCTCCCCTTTCTACTCCGATTGCTTTCTTCATCTCTCTCTCTCTCTCTCTCTCTCTCTCTCTCTCTCTCTCTCTCTCTCTCTCTCTCTCTCTCTCTCTCTCTCTCTCTCTCTCTTTCTCCTTTCTATTCAGTTTCTCCTTTTGTCAACTTTTTTTTTTACATCAGTCGCTTTGTTTCACCGTTTTCTACCCTCCCTCTCTCTCTCTCTCTCTCTCTCTCTCTCTCTCTCTCTCTCTCTCTCTCTCTCTCTCTCTCTCTCTCTCTCTCTCTCTCTCTCTCTCTCTCTCTCTCCTTTCTCTCTCTCAGGTCGTTCATCGTATAACACTTTCCTCTTCCTCCTCCTCCTCCTCCTCCTCCTCCTCCTCCTTCTCTCTTCGCCCTTCATCCTCTTCCCTTCCCTCCCCATCATGTTTATTTACACATAAACAAAGGAAACTCGGATGGGGATTCTGTATTGGTTGGTTGTGTGTGTGTGTGTGTGTGTGTGTGTGTGTGTGTGTGTGTGTGTGTGTGTGTGTGTGTGTGTGTGTGTGTGTGTGTGCAATATCTTCTCTATTTTTCTATTTCAAACATGATACAAATTGCTACTACTACCACCACCACCACCACCACCACACCATTTCAGTTAATCCGCCACCTCACCCTAAAACACAGGTGAGAGGGACTGTGGCTGACAATACAACTAGACAATGGCCATTATGCAGGTGTGAGGCATACCTGTGATCAATTAATTACCGTGGGAGTCTTTGTGGAACCTTAATTGCCCAATACAACTAATTAGCAAATTTTTATCATCCTAATCAGTGGTTTATACATCAATCCTTACCCTCCCCTTTGCTGAAATATTGCCTCTGATTAATTAGTAGTATGAGTGACGATAATGTAATAGTAGTATGGGGTAGTAATAGTGTTTTCATTGGTTTATACTATGCAAGTAAGGGTGAAATAGTGTTTAAAATTCTAGTAATCGGATATCTGAGTCTAGATTCGTATTCAGTTTGCCCGAAAACCCCTTTGTACCAATTTTCATAAAAAATCTGAATTATCAAAATTTTCATGAAAATTTGCAGACCATTAGGATTTCGGTCAAATATCATATTTCTAAAGACATCTTGAGAACTATAAAGTTTATGCAGGAAACAAAAAAAAGAGTAAATGACGATCGTTCTTTTGAGGTAAATGAAATTGAAGTTAGAATACAATTAATAGAGAAACGAGCATATATTTTTTTCCACAAAATTTATTTTTTCACATTACGAATGCAACGTATTAAAGTAATTGAAAAAATTGATAACAGCATTTGGTAGAACTTACCCAGTTTAATAACTTCGCTTCTATGAATATTTCCTGTACGACTAATAGTTACGCAGTAAAATGTCAAAAACCAGTTCGCCTCACAATCCTGGTCATATTTACGGGCCACAAATTCAGAAATCCATTTGTGTCACAGACACGTGAAAATGATGGGATTGAAAGTTTTACATCTTCCAATTTGTAATCTGATTTGTTGTGTAAGTGTTCCTGTATGACGAATGGTTTTGGAGACATCAGAAAAATTCCCAATAGAAAACTTTCAATTAGTTATAATTTAGTAACAGTTTTAAATAAGACAACATTGTATTATATGGATTTAAAGGAGTTACACTATGGATGTGTGACGCAGGAATGAGTAGTAATAATAGTGATGATAATGATAGTAAAAATAGTGATAATAATAATAATAATAATAATAATAATAATAATAATAATAATAATAATAATAATAGTAATAAAAATAATAATAATATCAACAACAAAGGACACTTAGAATTGGGTGCACAACATGACAATTATCATTACGGTACGAAACTCATTAATTTATTTTAATTGATACATTAATTGGTATACAGTGCTACGCTAATGTATTAATATGTGAGAGAGAGAGAGAGAGGGAGAGAGAGAGAGAGAGAGAGAGAGAGAGAGAGAGAGAGAGAGAGAGAGAGAGAGAGAGCAGAGAGAGATGAGAGAGAGAGAGAGAGAGAGAGGAGAGAGAGAGAGAGAGAGAAGATAATGCATAATCTTTCATCATTATATTGACTGCAAATGCAACTCATCAATGATAATGAAAGTATTGCATTGATCATTATTAGAGTGTTAATAGTGATGTATTGTGTACCTGTGGTGGTTGTAACGGCCGTGTGTACCTGTGTGTATACCTACCTGTGTGATACCTGTCAACACCTTTACCTGCAGTGACGAGGATAGAAATGCAAAAGCAAGACTATTATAATGTAAAAATGAATAAAGAAATAAATATTTAGATGAAGAAGATTAGGATTGAAAACTGAAACTACAAATGAATACTAAAATAGATTACAGGAAGAGGAAGTAGAATAAAGTGGAATTAAATAAATGTTGGAGTCAGGAAGATTTACATGATAAAACTATGAATAAAAACACAACTTATACATATTACAGAATTATAGTAGAGGAGGAAACGTAGATTAAGAGTTAAATAAATGTTGACGTCAAAGAGATTAAAATGATATTACAGAAATTTAAAAGATAACAGATAAATAATGTTAACAATGGAAGACGAGGTAGATAGGATTGAGTGAAATAGAACAATGTGAAATAGAAAGTTTATACCTGTTCATACCTGTCTTTGCACCGAGCACTAAGGTAAAAAGGAAAATATACAAATAATCTAAGTGAAAGAAAAGATAAATATATATAACTGATTGAATTAAGTGAACCATGAAAGAATAAGTGAATTAAAACAGTTATTATGGAAGCTTGTCTGGAATTTATTTAACACACTACAAAAAGAAAAAAGTATGATAATAGATCTGGAATTTACTTTACACAAAAATTTCACTTCTTCCTCTGTGTCTTTGGTAATGCATAAAACAATAAAAAATTCCTCACATATATAGATTTAAGAATAATACATAACACACACACATCCTTTACATACATACTCAATAACATTCACACTGATCAACATTCTCTCATGAATCTCAATAAACATTACCTCTTGCAACTACAATGAATGAATGCCCAACACAATATGCTTGGTAGGCTTTAAATTTTTTCCCCTTTTTTCCTCTTTTTCCCCCTCTCTTCTACCTTCCCTCCAATATTTCCTTGCTCATAACTCTTGCCTTGACACAAAATCTAACTTTATGACGCAACCTTCAAGTCACGAGCCATTAAAGTAAGCTGTCCCAGTTCCTAGTTTCACATTTTCTTCAATACTCTCTCTTTAACTTTTGTTCTCTCGCTTTCTCTCTCTCTGTTTCTCTCTCTCTCTCACATGTTCCTTTCTTCCCCCTTAAATTCCTCCCCTTACTACCCTTGGAACGGACCCCTTAAATCCACCCTTTACCCTTTAAACCTTAAATTCAAACTATTTTTACTTTTCCCTCTTCATCCTTGCCTTGTAACATTCACCTTTCCCCTCACAGTACCTCAATCTCCCCTCTCTCTCTCTGTCTCTCTCTCTTTCCCCTCTCCAATAAGTGAATAGTGGAAGGTAATCCATCCCTCACCTTAGATTAGTTTCCACAGGTGAAGTAATTAAGGTGGCCAGGTAAAGCCGACCAGGTGTTTTGACTTAACGAATATGTGGTGTGGGATGTGGATATAAATGTAAAATAAAAGTGAATAGAGTGATAGGAGTGGGTTGTAGGAGTGATTTGTGGAAGGATGGAGGATGTGAAGGATGGGTAAGGTAATGGATGTTGGATAAAAGGTGGAATAGAGGTAGATGGATAAATGGATAAATAGAGAAAGATAGAATGATAGATAGCAAGACATAAATATATATAGAGAAAGAGAAACAAAATATATAGAAATAATAATGATTGATAAAAGATGAAGAAAGATATTGTATGAACACACACACACACACACACACACACACACACACACACACACACACACACACACACACACACACACACACACACACACTGTTAAAAAAAAAATATACACATGTGTCTTTTCAGGTCCACACATCTGTCATGCAAAACGTACATGAGTGTACCATAAAGAATCACTGTGTGTGTAAACTCTCTCTCTCTCTCTCTCACTCTCTCTCTCTCTCTCTCTCTCTCTCTCTCTCTCTCTCTCTCTCTCTCTTCTCTCTCTCTCTCTCTCTCTCTTTTACCCTATTTATGGTGGGCAAATCCTTCCACTGCATCATGTTTACGAGGGGAGAGAGAGAGAGAAAAAGAGAGAGAGAGAGAGAGAGAGAGAGAGAGAGAGAGAGAGAGAGAGAGAGAGAGAGAGAGAGAGAGAGAGAGAGAGAGAGAGAGAGAGAGAGAGAGAGAGAGAGAGAGAGAGAGAGATGGAGGGGAAGTATACAAAAGAGGGGAGATTGAGTGAATGGGCGAAGGAAAAATAAGAGAGAAAAGGTAAAGGGAAATAGGAGAGAAAGGAGGAAGAGGAGGAGGAGTAAGAGGAGATAAAAGAGGGGAAGGTGTGTGAGGGGAGTGAAGGGTCAGAAAAGAGGAGAAGGAGAAACAAGAAAGATAAGAGAGCGAGAGAGAGCGAGAGAGAGAGAGAGAGAGAGAGAGAGAGAGAGAGAGAGAGAGAGAGAGAGAGAGAGAGAGAGAGAGAGAGAGAGAGAGAGAGAGAGGGGAAGAAAGGGAATGATAAGAAAGAGAAGTGAGAGATTAAGGAAGAGGGGAAATGAGTAAAAAAAGAGAGATAGGAGGGGAAAGAAGGGACACGATTAAAGAAAGTGAACATCATTGCAATCAGGTATTCAGAGAGAGAGAGAGAGAGAGAGAGAGAGAGAGAGAGAGAGAGAGAGAGAGAGAGAGAGAGAGAGAGAGAGAGAGAGAGAGAGAGAGAGAGAGAGAGAGAGAGAGAGAGAGAGAGAGAGAGGTGGGAAATTGATACCTAAAATTCTACTCGGGCCGAAAACTTTTAACAGATAAAGATAGATATAAAAAAAAAAAAAGCGACGGGGGGCGGGGTGGGCGGGGGGGGGCAGGTGTATCCCGTTCGTCATCTGTCTTCATCAAGGATTCTCTCTCTCTCTCTCTCTCTCTCTCTCTCTCTCTCTCTCTCTCTCTCTCTCTCTCTCTCTCTCTCTCTCTCTCGTTACGTTTTCTTCCTTTCTTCGTTAATTACACGCAAAGTTCCGATAACCGATAATTGATGCCGATACGGAGTCGAAATCGGATAAGAAGTCGAAACAGCGTGGGTTGCTTCCTTAATATCTTCTCTCTCTCTCTTTTTCTCTTTCTTTCTCTCTCTCTCTCTCTCTCTCTCTCTCTCTCTCTCTCTCTCTCTCTCTCTTTCTCTTTTTTTTCTTCTCTTTTTCTCTCTCTCTTCTCTCTCTCTCTCTCTCTCTCTCTCTCTCTCTCTCTCTCTCTCTCTCTCTCTCTCTCTCTCTCTCTCTCTCTCTCTCTCTTACTGGTTATTTTCATTTATAATTATCTTTGTTTTGATCTATTTTTTCTATTAGATTTTTTTTCTTTTATTATATTATATCTTTTTTCTAATTTCCTTAAAGTTTCCTCATTTTAAACCAGTTTCCTGTAAAGTTTCCCTTCCAGTAGTTGCCTCTAAAGTTTCCCTCAATTTTGTGTTTTTTTTTATCAATAATTTCCTCATG
>JAPQNM010000030.1:1155579-1168079 GCA_029783475.1 Metacarcinus magister | reverse complement strand
TAATGAGAGTGCTGATGAGGTGCTCTGTAGTGGGATCTGATTGCACCTGTCTATCTGTCTATCTGTCTGTCTATCTTTACCTCTGGCTCTCTCTCTCTCTCTCTCTCTATCTGTCAATCTGTTTCAGTGTAGTTTTGTTAGTTGCCTGGCTGGTTATCTCGTTATCTCTCTCTCTCTCTCTCTCTCTCTCTCTCTCTCTCTCTCTCTCTCTCTCTCTCTCTCTCTCTCTCTCTCTCTCTCTTACTATCTCTCTCTTGATCCATGTTTACCTGTCTCTGCCCCTTCCTTCTCCCCCTTCACTAGCCCATCACCACTACCCACCCCCATCACCCCTGCTCCCTGTCCCATCACTGTCCCTTTCATTTATTCTATACTTATTTCAGAGTCTTTTCTTCCTAACGCAACACAGGATGGCCAAGGTAAGAACACCCAACCAACGAAAAGACACAAGCAGGTAGGAGGAGATTTTGGCAAAAGGTAAATAACATATGCTTGAACATTCTCCTCTGTTTGTTTGTTTGTTATTTTTAGACACACACACACAGACACAGACACACACACACACACACACACACACACACACACACACACACACACACACACACACACACACACACGCCAAGCCATGTAATCTGATCACCATTATTCTGCCGTGGAGCATCGACATCAAGACAGATTTCTTCGTTTCTTCTCAGTCAGACATAATGATGGTCGGCGAGGACAGGTAAGAAAAGACAGGTACGAGGACGAGGACGAGGAGGAGGAGGAGGAGGAGGAGGAGGAGGAGGAGGAGGGGGAGGAGGAAGAAGCTTAACCTTGCAAGCTTCTGGGACTGTTGGGAGAGAAGCTTTGTTGTGTTGTGTTGCGTTGCGTAGCTTTGTCTGATTGCTCCACGTGTCTTGAAGCACCAAATTGTAGTTCATTGTTTAGCAGCTTTTGTAGGTGAGGTAGAGAGGCAAGGCAAGGCAAGGCAAGGCAAGGCAAGGCAAGGCAAGGCGAGGCGAGGCAAGGCAAGGCAAGGCAAGGCAAGGCAAGGCAAGGCAAGGCAAGGCAAGGCAAGGTAAAGCAAGGCAAGGCAAGGCAAGCCAAGCCAAGGCAAGGCAAGGCAAGGCAAGGCAAAGCAAAGCAGGGCAAGGCAAGGCAAGGCAAGGCAAGGTAAAGCAAGGCAAGGCAAGGCAAGGCAAGGCAAGGTAAAGCAAGGTAAAGCAAGGCAAGGCAAGGCAAGGCAAGGCAAGGCAAGGCAAGGCAAGGCAAGGCAAGGCAAGGCAAGGCAAGGCAAGGCAAGGCAAAGCAGGGCAAGGCAAGGCAAGGCAAGGCAAGGCAAGGTAAAGCAAGGCAAGGCAAGGCAAGGCAAGGCAAGGCAAGGCAAGGCAAGGCAAGGCAAGGCAAGGCAGGGCAAGCCAAGGCAAGCCAAGGCAAGCCAAGCCAAGCCAAGGCAAGGCAAGGCAAGGCAAGGCAAGGCAAGGCAAGGCAAGGCAAGCCAAAGCAAAGCAAAGCAAAGCAAAGCAAAGCAAGGCAAGGCAAGGCAAGCTACTGTATCATGCGTCTTCAAGGTGTTATAGCACCACGCCATACCATGCTAACACATACTCATTGTTCTCATACCTATATATACAATGCCTCCCTCCTCCTCCTCCTCCTCCTCCTTTTGTAACGCCTTGCAGTAGAGTAGTGAAACCAAACAGCCAAGCAAGGACCTATTAGTCTGTTGTTGTTTGGTATCCTCTGTAATCCTTAGTAATTCTTAGTAATTCTCAGTGTTCGATGTCAATCCCAACACCAGTACCAGCACACCTTCACTCGCCTCCTTCCCAGTAGGTCAAAAAGAAACCATTATCTCCCCTTAACAATGGAAGTATAGATAGATAAGATAAGATAGATAGTAATAGATAATGGAGCGATGGATAACTTGTCCTCTAATGGCGTTGAGAGATAAAGTTTAAATGGAGAGGAAATGGAAGGAAAACTTTAGTCGACTTCATTTTCTTATCATGTTCGTCAACTTTTCTTATATTCTCTCTCTCTCTCCTATTCCCTTTTTCTTTTCTTTTCTTTTCTTCCCTTATCAGTTCCAT
Source organism: Metacarcinus magister (assembly GCA_029783475.1). Lineage (NCBI taxonomy): Eukaryota > Metazoa > Arthropoda > Malacostraca > Decapoda > Cancridae > Metacarcinus > Metacarcinus magister. Next base: position 1,166,004 of record JAPQNM010000030.1, on the reverse strand, counting down.
CCTCCCCACCATCTCATTTGGCACTTTTTTTTCATTTAATTTAATTGACACGAACGAACGAACGAACGGAGCTGTAGAATTGGATATTTTTTTCTTCTTCTCTCTCTCTCTCTCTCATTTACTTTTTTTCTTTTTTCTTTAACGAGTAATTCAATGTTTCTTTTATTATTATTATTTTTTTTTTCTCTCTCTCTCTCTCTCTTGTTATTCGTAGATGTATTTTGTTTTTCTTTCTTTCTCTTCTTGTTTTTTCATTACTTATACCTTCTCTTGCCTGCCTTCCTTCCTCCACACACACACACACACACACACACACACACACACACACACACACACTGAATCTAGTAGAGCGTGCATGTGTAGCAAAAAAGAAAGAGAAAAAGAGAGTAAAAAAAAAAAGGAATAATCAGGGAGCAGTTTAGTGAAGTGCAAAACATTCCACAAAATCCAGTAAAACTTCAAGAATTTTAATGTCAGTCTTTGCCTCAAAATGGAAAGATAAAGACCAATTTGGCACAGGTAAAACATCACGTTGACAGGTAATGTGTGTGTGTGTGTGTGTGTGTGTGTGTGTGTGTGTGTGTGTGTGTGTGTGTGTGTGTGTGTGTGTGTGTGTGTGTGTGTGTGTGTGTGTGTGTGTGTGTGTGTGTGTGAGAGAGGTGGGTGGTGGTGGGGATTACAATGGGGGTGTGTAGCTGTGTTCCCCATCAAAGGCGTTAATCCCCATACAAATCCACAGTCAGTGCTCCCTCCACACTCTTCTATCCTCCCCAATCCTTCCATCGTCTACCCTCGTTGTCCCCTTTTCACCCCTTTCTTGTTTTCCTCTCATTCTTTTATTCATCTCTTTTCCCTAACTCTACTTGTCACTTTCCCTTTTCACTTCTATCTCACTCTTTTCCTCCTCCCTCCTCCTCCTCTTCCTCCTCCTCCTCCTCCTCCTCTTCCTCAGTTAAGCAGAAACTGAACCATTGTGTCTAGAGTACAGAACGATTTCCAGTCTTTGAACGTCACTGGAATCGACAAAGGTTAGGTGGTGGTGGTGGTGCTGGTGGTGGTGGTGGTGGTGGTGGTGGTGGTGGTGGTGGTGGTGGTGGTGGTGGTGGTGATGGTGATGGTGGTGGTGGTGGTGGTGGTGGTGGTGGTGGTGGTGGTGTTGGTGAAGAGTATCAAGAGGAGTACAAAAAATAACTTTATTGCGCCTTTCTCCTATTTCTCTCTCTCTCTCTCTCTCTCTCTCTCTCTCTCTCTCTCTCTCTCTCTCTCTCTCTCTCTCTCTCTCTCTCTCTCTCTCTCTCTCTACTGTAGCCTCAGAACTGACACTGAAAACCGTCCAATTAAAACTTCACACACACACAGACACACAGACACACACAGACACAGACACACACACACACACACACACACACACACACACACACACACACACACACACACACACACACAGAAACGCCTCGCTATTCCGTGACCTTTCAGACTTCAAACTTCCATTCGAAATTACAGAAGACAAACAAACAAACAAACAAACAAACAGGGAAACAAACAATCAAACTTGCTGAAGAGAGAGAGAGAGAGAGAGAGAGAGAGAGAGAGAGAGAGAGAGAGAGAGAGAGAGAGAGAGAGAGAGAGAGAGAGAGAGAGAGAGAGAGAGAGAGAGAGAGAGTAATGATAAGACAGAATATCACAGAACATAAACGATATATAAATTCTCTCTCTCTCTCTCTCTCTCTCTCTCTCTCTCTCTCTCTCTCTCTCTCTCTCTCATCAAAGTTATTCATGATTCTATGTTACTCACTCACTCATCATTACTCACACAATGCCGAACTGGAATGAATGAGAGAGAGAGAGGAGAGAGAGAGAGAGAGAGAGAGAGGAGAGAGAGAGAGAGAGAGAGAGGAGAGAGAGAGAGAGAGAGAGAGCGAAACTAGAACACACTTTTTTCTTTCTCTCTCTAATACTGACTGAACTGGGATGGCGAGGCAGAGGAAGGAAGGGAGGAAGGGAGGACGGGAGGGAGGGAAGGAGGGAGATAGGAAAGAGAAGAGGAGTGTGAGAGGGAGGGATAATAAGAGGAATAGCGGTGAAGTAGTAATGGAGTAAATGTGTAGAGAATGAGGCAGAGAGAAGGAGGAAAAAGATGATGGAGGAAGGAAAGGAGAGGAGGAGGAACGAGAAAAAAGAGAAAGAGCTGAAAATGTGGCGGAGTGAAGGAAAAAGGAAACGTGAGAGAGAGAGAGAGAGAGAGAGAGAGAGAGAGAGAGAGAGAGAGAGAGAGAGAGAGAGAGAGAGAGAGAGAGAGAGAGAGAGATAGGGTACGTTCAGTTGTTCTTTAATGAATTCATCACAGGAATTATGTATAAAGCTTTTTTTCCCATTACTTTCTTTATCATTTTAGGTCACAGCGATATAAAAAAGAAAAAAAGGGAGGCGGAGGCAGGGCAGTGCAGGAAACCCTTTAAAATAATCTGGAAACCCTTTATAAATAGCAAAACTCCCTTTATAAAGTTGAAACTCCCTTTGTAATTATCTAAACTCCCTTTTATAACATTTGAAACTCCCTTTGCGATTATCTAAACTCCCTTTTTTAAACATATATAAACTCCCTTTTTAAGTAATTCAACCCTTTATAATAATTTAAAATCTCTATGTTAGCACCTAGAAAAAAATAAAATCCTGGTAACTTAATGACATGTTGTAGACAGGTGAGATGTATAGGTAAGGGGCTCGAACCCAGGCCCTCCCACACCAGTAACGAGTTTTGTGTACACTCACCCACACAGGAAGAACATTAGTCTTGTGTCTGTGTGTGTGTGTGTGTGTGTGTGTGTGTGTGTGTGTGTGTGTGTGTGTGTGTGTGTGTGTGTGTGTGTGTGTGTGTGTGTGTGTGTAACAAAGACGAACACATGCTCTAACGAAGATTTACAGCTGTGTGTGTTTGTGTTTGTGTGCGTGTGCGTGTGCGTGTGTGTGTGTGTGGTGTGTGTGTGTGTGTGTGTGTGTGTGTGTGTGTGTGTGTGTGTATCTTTTTTTCTTTTTCTAAAGTTACCCATGAAGAAAACTAAATTTACGGAGCAGAATGAAGTAAAGGGGGGGAGGGGGAAGGGGGCAAGGGGGGAGAGATGGGGGGAGGGGGAAGGGGGGGGAGGGGGGGACTGCAAGGAAAACGGGGCCTGACGACTTATTTTGTGAAACTCGACGAAAAATTACGATATGAAGCTTGTCCCGCGGTAATGTGATATACAAGACTAAAGAAAACGGGACAACATAAACATAATTAACTGAGAACGAGTAAATATGAAGAGGGAAGTGGTGGTGGTGGTGGTGGTGGTGGTGGTGGTGGTGATGAGCCGCTCAGGGGAAGTGGGCGTGGCTTCTCCGCCAAGTTAACGCGAACCTACTAAATTTCGTACTAAAAACAGAGTAACGCTAAATTTTCCAGGGTTAAAAAAATAGATTATAGTTACAAAATAGATAATAATAATCGATAGCATACGAATTACACTTTTATAGAAGACAAAACAAGACTTATCAGCAAAAATAACCTTAAAATCAATAGAAAAAAAAATAACCAAAACGATGAAAAAAGTAACAGATATAAATAAAAGTTAATCTTAATTGGTAATACATAATCTACACAAAACGGAATTAACGTTGAATTCTAACCTACACAGTAACACATGTTCGGTGTGTGTGTGTGTGTGTGTGTGTGTGTGTGTGTGTGTGTGTGTGTGTGTGTGTGTGTGTGTGTGTGTACATCGTGTGTGTGTACATCGTCAGGAATAATGTTGAAAGTCTCCATGAGCGTGTATCATTACCAACGACATTATTAAATCTGGCGGCTTGCCCTCACTTGTTGCCCTTAATTAACTAGCTTCCTCAGGTGTGTGTGTGTGTGTGTGTGTGTGTGTGTGTGTGTGTGTGTGTGTGTGTGTGTGTGTGTGTGTGTGTGTGTGTGTGTTAGTGGCAACGGATGCACATACATAATAAAATAACACATGCAAACGTATTCTCTCTCTCTCTCTCTCTCTCTCTCTCTCTCTCTCTCTCTCTCTCTCTCTCTCTCTCTCTCTCTCTCTCTCTCTCTCTCTCTCTCTTATTCTCTTATTCTTGACTCTTCAAATTTTACGTATATATTCGTTGCCTGCTTCCTGTATCAAATATTTCTCTCTGTCCCACGCTTCACAATCCTCTCCTGATCCTCTCCTCCTCCTCCTCCTCTCCTACTACCTGCCCAGTGCACGCTCCTTCGCTTCCTCTTCCCAGCTTTGTCATGTTTTATTTAGTTCACCTGCAAGTAATCCCAATTCCCCTTGCGATCTCTCACTTTTAACTATTTTTTTATTGCGATGTTTTTTTCTACCTGGACTAAGCGTTTTTTTTTATATATTTTTTATTTTTTATTTTTATTCTACGTATGTTTGAGCTTATTACAACAGCGAATGTGAGAGATAATTCGAGATTGTTAGTCATTATTATTTTTTCTCATTTGCAATCTTGTCCTCTCTTTTTCTTTCATCATTATTTTCTAGTAATTTTCAACCTGGTCTTTTTTTTTCCCTAACTATCAAACTTATCATTATTTTTTTCTAACTTTTTCATTCTAACTTCCAATCTTATCTTTTTTTTATTATTTTCATATATTTTTACGACTTTTTAAGAGGCCTTTTGGGAGAGAGAGAGAGAGAGAGAGGAGAGAGAGAGAGAGAGAGAGAGAGAGCGAGGGCACGTAAGGCAGGCGTAGATTTAAGAGTAGCACGTCCGTACGTATATACTCTTACCACTTACTTCACTTACGTACTCTACAGACATCTCTCCCGTACCGAATTTAAGTCTGACAAACACTTAGGGGCTGAAAGATACGACGCCCGCCCCTCCCCACGCCCCTAACACAAGTTCACGCCCACGATGAAAGAAAATGGAAGGTGGTTTTCCAGCTAACTTCGTAGAATGTGAAAGTTACCCCTCAAAGCATACGGTGACTCTTCTCTCTCTCTCTCTCTCTCTCTCTCTCTCTCTCTCTCTCTCTCTCTCTCTCTCTCTCTCTCTCTCTCTCTCTCTCTCTCGCTCGCAGAAGCCATAAGGTGAGGATAGAGTGTGTCAACTATTTTCTTTCTGTATATATATATTTTTTCTCTTTATATATATTTTTTCTTCCCTTTCTTCTCTTTTATATCTTTTCCCTTTTACTTCGGGGGGATGGTGAAGGAAAACTGGCTCTTTCTTTTTTGTTTGTTTCCCTCATTTGTTTCCTGAAGAGTAAGTAAGAGTGGGTAGTGCAGGAGCAGCAGCAGGAGGAGGAGTAAGAGGAAGAGGAGGAAGAGGAGGAGGAGGAGGAGGAGGAAGTGGTGGTGGTGGTGAAGCGGATGGTTTTATTTATTCTCTTTTTTTTCCCTCTTTGTCGTTTTCACTGTTTATGTTTTGAAGAAAGAGAAAAAAAAAATGCAAGAGATCATACGTGTTTTGAGGGAAAAGTTTAGCGAGGGAAAAAAAAAAAATACAATAAACATCAAAAAAAAATAAAAATGTAAAAACATAATCTAATAAAAGAGAGAGAGAGAGAGAGAGAGAGAGAGAGAGAGAGAGAGAGAGAGAGAGAGAGAGAGAGAGAGAGAGAGAGAGAGAGAGAGAGAGAGAGAGAGAGAGAGAGAGAGAGAGAGAGAGAGAATATAAGAGGAAGAGGAGAAAACACACACGTAATTAAAACACACGAAAAAACAAACAAAAAAAAACAAGATGGTGGTAACAAGAACAAGATAATGAAACGGAGGAAGAACAAAGGAAGAAAAAAAAAAAAAGATAATAATAATAAAAAAACAAAAACAAAAAACCACATCACAAAGAAAACGGGACTTAAAAATATATATAAAGAACATGGGATACCGGAGCGAGAACACGGGAAACTAAAAATAAAAAAAAACACGAGCATAATACACGAGGAAAGAAAACGGGGGTGCGGTGCGGGTAGTTAGGTTAGGTTAGGTTAGGTAGGTTAGGTTAGGTAGTTAGGTTAGGTAGGTTAGGTTAGTGGTTAGGTTAGTAGGTTAGTGTTAGTTAGGTTAGTTAGGTTAGGTTAGGTTTAGGTAGTTAGGTTAGGTTAGGTTAGTTAGGTTAGGTTGTTAGGTTAGGTTAGGTTTTAGGTTAGGTTAGTTAGTTAGTTAGGTTAGGTTAGGGTGGGTAGGGTAGGGTAGGGTAGGTTAGGTTAGGTTGTTAGGTTAGGTTAGGTTAGGTTAGGTTAGTTAGGTTAGGTTAGGTTAGGAAGGCTATACCAGGTGTGTCGGGGGCAGGTGAAGGTGAAGGTCTGATACAAGACAATCACTTTCTTTCTATCACTTTCTAATTTCACGCCGTCTTGTTCCGTGTCCAAAAGTTGTCAGACATTTCATCTTTCCCTAATCATACGCCCCGTTAAAAAGGGCGTATCGTGCTGTCCTTCCAATACGCCCCAACGCCCACGGTAATAATAGAAGCAAGTTAAAATGATTATGAAAAGAGAAATAGTTTAACAGGTGAACTAGATATACATATACATACACATACACATACTAATACATACATACATACATACACAGGGTTCTTCACTTTCCTTTTTTCCCATAAATTATAAGGTAAGAAGTCTAACGTTAACTGGTTCTGAGAGAGTTTGAAATGGAAGTGTTTGAAGCCATTTTTTTTCCTTTCTTCCTCCCTCTGTCTTGGGGAGGTCGGAGGCGTGTGGATGAGGGCGTTGGATTTATGGGGAGGCTTTTTAATTCCCCAGGAGTTAGAAGGGAAAGAATTATGGGTCTTGGTTGGATAATGTGGGGGAGAGACTATGATAATAATGGAATAAGTGAAGTAAGACGTTTTCTCTTTTTCTCTTTTTTTCTTTCTTTCTCTCTATCTCTCTATGGAAATGTATGTAGTACCTTCTTTTTTTATATAAGTTAAGGTGAAATTCTTATACTCTCTCTCTCTCTCTCTCTCTCTCTCTCTCTCTCTCTCTCTCTCTCTCTCTCTCTCTCTCTCTCTCTCTCTCTCTCTCTCTCTCTCTCTCTCTCTTTTCCTCCGGCCTTGGAGAAATATATAATCTTATCTTCCTCGAAACGTTCTTCTTATGCTTTTTTTTTTTCTTTTCTTTTTTTTCAATTTTTTTTTATTAGCTTCTGGTAATTAGGGAAAGAGAAGAAGAAGAAAACCATCTATGTGGATATTAAAAAAAAAAAAAAAATGATAATAATCTTGGGGAATATGTTCAAAAAAAAAGTTTTCACAGCTCATTATAATAAGACATAAAAATCTTCGTAATAATGATGGATTAAGACGAAAAAAAATGTAAGTAGTAATAGTAGTAGTAGTAGTAAAGAGAGATGGAGAGAAAAAGAGAAGAGAGAGAAGAGAGAGAGAGAGAGAGAGAGAGAGAGAGAGAGAGAGAGAGAGAGAGAGAGAGAGAGAGAGAGAGAGAGAGTATCTGATATCGATATTGATGTTGGATACCCTACTCTCACATTCCTTCTGACTGCTGTAGCGTAAAATAAAATGAAAGAAAATGAATAACTGAGCGTGAGAAAGGCTGCCGGCGGGGGGGGGGGGGGAGGCAAGGGGGAGCAAGAGGGGGCGGGGGGGCACTGCGTCTTTACACCCCCGACACACCCCCTAAAAAAAATAGAAGAAAAAGAATTAGGATATGAAGAAAAAATGAAAACTAATAAAAATGTATATAAATAAAAAAAATATATATACTTGTTAAAAATGCCACTTTAATTTACAATATAAATATAATAAAGAGTATTATGTAAAAAAAAATATATATAATAATAATAATAATTCTTCATAGGAGTTAAGAAGTTATTTAATTATTCATAAAAAAATAAAAAAAACATGGAAATATCAAGTAAATAAAACAGGTGAAAAAAAAAGAATCTATTTAATTTATAAGTCAAGTGTTTTAATTAATGGAAGGAAATAAATCAAAGGAAAGAAAGTGTCAATGAAAAAAAATACTAATAATTAAAGATAGAAAGAGAAGAAAGAGATAAAGAATTAATATCTTTCTTATTATTCTCTCTCTCTCTCTCTCTCTCTCTCTCTCTCTCTCTCTCTCTCTCTCTCTCTCTCTCTCTCTCTCTCTCTCTCTCTCTCTCTCTCTCTCTCTCTCTCTCTCTCTCTTGTCAAAATGTAATGTGAAAAGTTTCTCATCGGAATCAAGAAACAATTTCCCATCTTACGTCTTCCTTCTCTCTCTCTCTCTCTCTCTCTCTCTCTCTCTCTCTCTCTCTCTCCTCTCTCTCTCTCTCTCTCTCTCTCTCTCTCTCTCTCTCTCTCTCTCTCTCTCTCTTGTTTTGTTCTTTGCTAGAGTCAATTAAGTCACGTACTGAAGACTGCGAGAGAGAGAGAGAGAGAGAGAGAGAGAGAGAGAGAGAGAGAGAGAGAGAGAGAGAGAGAGAGAGAGAGAGAGAGAGAGAGAGAGAGAGAGAGAGAGAGAGAGAGAGAGAGTATAAAAGAGATTCTTGAATACATTACACTATTCTTACAAAGCTTTGAGAGAGATTTTGGAAGCACGATGGTATACAAGCGATTGAAGAGGAGGAGGAGGAGGAGGAGGAGGAGGAGGAGGAGGAGGAGGAGGAGGAGGAGGGGGAGGAAAATGAAGAGGGTGAAGGAACAAAAGAATAAAGATGAAAAAGACGAGAACGAAGGTGGAGATGCAGAAACAAGGAAAAGAAGAAGGTAGATTAAGAGAAAACGGAGGAAAATATAAGAAGGAGAGAGAGAGGTATATAAAAAAAAGGAGAATATATGAAGGAGGAGGAGGAGGAAAAAGGATAACTACAGCGAAAGAGACAATAAGGAGCACAAGAACGAGGAAAATAAGGAGGATTGAAAAACAACACAAACAAAAGAGAATCGCAATAGATAACAGTAAGGCAAGGCAAGATATTTTTGAGTAGAGTCAAACATCTATAAATAAAAAAAAACATTGCAAGCCATTCCTTAGTTTTAAACCTTCATCACTTTCTCTATTACTCACATATTATCTCTATTTTACTTCTCTTCTATTTTTTTTAACCTAACCTAACCTAACCTAACCTAACCTAACCTAACCTAAACTAAACTAAACTAACCTAACCTAACCTTGTGTTACGTTAGTGTAGGGTGAAGAGAAACCTGTAATATATATTCTCGCTCTCTCTCTCTCTCTCTCTCTCTCTCTCTCTCTCTCTCTCTCTCTCTCTCTCTCTCTCTCTCTCTCTCTCTCTCTCTCTCTTACAAGGTTGCACTACATTACTGTTCTCAACTTTCCACGTGTCCTCCTCTTCCTCCTCCTCCTCCTCCTCCTCCTCCTCCTCCTCCTCTTCCTCTTCCTCCTCCTCCTCCTAAGACCGTGATGCACGCTACACCGACACCACACCCTCGGGGAGATCAATAACACACACACACACACACACACACACACACACACACATATACATACATACACACACACACACACACACACACACACACACACACACACACACACACACACACACACACACACACACACACACACACACACACACACAAGATGATTAATGTTCGGACTGAGAGGAATCATTAGTCTTTTCTTAATGATAATAATAATAATAATAATAATAATAATAATAATAATAATAATAACAATTTCTTTGCCATACTATTTTTATTCATTCTTTCATATAGTTCTTATTATTCACTTTTTTTTGGGGGGTCACGTTTTCTATTCTTCATCCACACACAAATTGAGAAAGCGAAAGAGAGAGAAACAGAAAAGAAGCATACATAAAGAAAGACATGAAGAAAACCAGCAGGAGGAGGAGGAGGAGGAGGAGGAGGAGGAGGAGGAGGAGGAGGAGGAGGAGGAGGAGGAGGAGGAGGAGGAGGATCGACAAACAGAACCAAACAGCACCACGTTTTCTCTCACGTTGAAGGGTAGCTCATGAAAATCGACAGCACCTCAGGCGTGATAGCAGATGAGATGTGCATATTGTATTGGAGGGAAGGAAGGAGGAGGAGGAGGAGGAGGAGGAGGAGGAGGAGAGGAGGAGGAGGAGGAGGAGGGTAGATGAAAGTATAAAGGGTAAAAGGAAAAAAAATGGAAAGGAGGAGATAAAAAGGGGAAGTAAAAGGGAAGAGGAAAAAAGGAGAGTAATGGTAGATAATAAGCAGAGGAAAAATTAAGGGAAGAAAGAAATGATGGAGAGAAAGAAGGGGGAGTAGGAAGGAGAGAGGAGAAACAGGGTACGAAGAGGAGAGAGAGAGAGAAGGTAAAAAAAATTGGATGGAAAGAAAATGGGTGTGAAAAACGATACGATAGGTAAGTGAAGAGAGAGAGAGAGAGAGAGAGGAGAGAGAGAGAGAGAGAGAGAGAGAGAGAGAGAGAGAGAGAGAGAGGAGAGAGAGAGAGAGAGAGAGAGAGAGAGAGAGAGA
>JAPQNM010000030.1:1149664-1152164 GCA_029783475.1 Metacarcinus magister | reverse complement strand
CGAGTTTGTAATGAAAATATGCACGATTTTATATAATTTATATCATATTTTTTATTTTGTATACCTGAATGAAAAGTGCATGACTAATATCTAAAGTAAATGTTAATTGCATGAAGGTTGATGTGATTAGCTAAGTGCAATGGACATGAATATCTTACTTAGTGTATGACTCTCTCTATATGATATTTTAATTAACGTTGCATGACTAATTAGTACAATGGTGCATGATGATGATGATGATGATGATTAGTATAGTGCATGATTTTATAGTTTATTTTAGTGATTGGAAAGATTGGAAGATTTACATTATTTTTCTAAGTGAATTGAAATATTGGAAGATGAATCGATTGGAATATTTAGAGATTGTGAAAGGAACAGGAAAGAATAATAATAATAATAATAATGATAATGATAATGATAATAATAATAATGATAGGTAAAAAGAAAATAATGGAAGGAATAGAAAATGAAACAAAGGATAGATAAGGAAAACAAAGAAAGTGAAGATATACAATAAAAGGAAAAATAAAGAGAAAGATGCAATGATTTAGAGACAAAGAAAACAAAATGAAACAAATAAAAACGAAACAATAACAACAACAACAACAAAAAAGATACACAACATAATACAAAAATAAATAAATAAATAAATAAATAAAAAATTAACAAAAATAGAAAAAAGTGAAAATCCAAAAACGTTCATTTCTATTTGAATTCCTATTTACCTATCTTTCCTCCAGCATTCAAGTGGAGGTAATAGTTTCCTCCACCACTCCACTACCTTCCCTCCCTCCACCCCTCCCCCCCTCCCAATACATCCACACCTCTCTTCTTCTTCTTCCTTTTCTTCTCTCAAACTCTTCCTCCCACTTTCCCTTCCTTTCCTTTCTCCCTTCTTCTTCTTCTTCCCTCAACCTCTTCCTCTCCCTATTCCTTCTTCTCTCCTCCTTTCCTTAACCCTTTCTCTCCACCTCACCCTCCCTTTATCTCTCCACCTTCTCCATCCACCACCCCTAACAGTACCCCCTTTCCCTCCCGCTTTCCTCCACCCCCCCCCTCCTCACCCACCATTGTCATAATCACCCCCTTCCCCACCCCGCCCCCTTTCCCCCCGCCCCCCCACAGCACACCTGAGCCCCACTTTTAATTAACCATCGCACCTGTCAAGATCAATAAAGACACCTGACTAATGTATTTTATTATCGTTCAATGATTTCCTTTGGTGTTTTTTTTTCCCCTCTCTCTTTTTTTCCTTAGTCTCTTTTGTTTTCCTCTTTTTTTTTTCTTTTCTCTTTTATTAACTGTTTGTCCTTCGTCTGTCTTCTTTTATTAAAGAAAATAAAAGAAAAGAAAAAAAGAAAGATAGTGGAGTGCTGTGATCTTTAGTGCCTTGCTCTCTCTTTTTTTTTCTTTTCTTTTTATCTATTTATTATTATTATTATTTTTTATTATTTTGTAATCTTTGTCTGTCTCTTTTGAACCAGCGCGCGAACCATTATGACAGAATTTATAATGAGCACTAAGCACTTTTCTGAACGATCATTTACGGAATTATGATTACTCTCTCTCTCTCTCTCTCTCTCTCTCTCTCTCTCTCTCTCTCTCTCTCTCTCTCTCTCTCTCTCTCTCTCTCTCTCTCTCTCTCTCTTTCTCGAACAATTAAGACAAAAATTATTTCAATTCTTAACTCTGCCTGAACGAAACATTGTGATAAAGTAAATGTTATTGAAAAGAAAAAAAAAATTCTTACTGATGAGGATGAAATAATATGAATTGAAACATTGAACGAAACTTTATGGTGAAACTCTATTTATGGTCTTTTTGAACGAAACTTAATGGTGAATAGTCCGTTGCTTTTTAGAACGAAACATAAAGAAATGGCTTTTGCTTTTTTGAACGATACATTTTGATAAAACTGCCTTTCCTTAGAACGAAATATTTTGATGAAACTCCTTCAGTCTTGAACAAAACATTATGACAAAAGAAATATCTAAAAAAAACAAAGAAATCAAAATATTTGCCAACTGAACGAAACATTCTGATGAACTCCATTTATTTTTGGACGAAACATAATAACCTTCCTTAGTAATTTGAACGAAACATTATGAAGAAACTACATTTGCATTTTCAAAGATGAATTTTAAACGAACATTTTTTTTTAATGAAACAATAATAATAATAATAAAAAAAAACTTTCTTATAACAACGAAACAAAACATAAAAATAAATAAATAAATAATTGATAATAAAAATACAACAAAAATCATAAAAAAAAACAAATAAACAAAAACTTGAAATACACACACACACACACACACACACACACACACACACACACACACACACACACACACACACACACACACACACACACACACACACACACACACACAAACAAAAAAATAAATATAAAAAAAAAGGAAATGAGAACAAATAGTAAAGATGGGAAAGGAATAAATAAATAAATAAATATGTAAATAAATAATAAATAATAAATATG
>JAPQNM010000030.1:1139664-1144664 GCA_029783475.1 Metacarcinus magister | reverse complement strand
GTTTGCTATGATTCTGGTGTGTGTGTACTGGTGGTGGTGGTGGTGGTGGTGGTGGTGGGTGTTAGTAAACATTGGGTGATGCTGTGTGTGTGTGTGTGTGTGTGTGTGTGTGTGTGTGTGTGTGTGTGTGTGTGTGTGTGTGTGTGTGTAGATGTGTGTGTGTTTCCACTTATATATATGTATTTATGTATGTATTTATGTATGTATTTATGTATGGATTTATGTATGTGTGTGTACGTATGCATGGTAATGTGTACGCACGTGTCTGTATGCAAGTATGTATGTATGTCTGCAAATATTGAAAGCTGAGAGAGAGAGAGAGAGAGAGAGAGAGAGAGAGAGAGAGAGAGAGAGAGAGAGAGAGAGAGAGAGAGAGAGAGAGAGAGAGAGAGAGAGAGAGATATTAAAAGAAGAAATGGAAAATGAAGAAGAAGAAGAAGAAGAAGAAGAAGAAACAAGGGGACAGAGAAGGGGAAGAAGGGTATACAGGTGTCAGAGAGAGGAGTCCGAGGCATAGGAGAGAGGGGAGAGAGTGAGGGGAGAGAGAGAGAGTTATGAGCAAGGAGGGGAGAGAGTGAGGGGAGAGAGAGAGAGAGTGAGGGGAAAGTGGTCGAGTCAAGCTAATGATCTACATCCGCAGTCACACACACACACACACACACACACACACACACACACACACACACACACACACACACACACACACCTCCCTTCTCCCCTCTTCTCTTCCCCTCTTTTATTTTCCTTACCATTATTCTCTCTAGTGACCGTTTAAGTAAATCAATTAATAATAAACAATAAATATATAATCAAATAAGTTATTCTTTCAGTGTCTTGAAAATGGAAGGAAAACGTAAAACTAACAAAAAAACGTTCTTATATTCCCCTTTTATAACACCTTTTCCCCTCCTCCTCCTCCTCCTCTTTTGTCTATCAAGTAGATATTATAGTAGTAGTGTAGCCATACGGACAGCCTCGTTAGGTCCAGTAAGACTGATACTGTTTGTTCTTCCTTTGTACTCCTATGTACTCGTCCTCCTCCTCCTCCTCCTCCTCCTCTTCACCTGGGCACGTCTAAGTCCAGGTGTGGGCGACAGTACCCTCGGGGCATACTAATAGACAAAGAAGGAGGAGGAGGAGGAGGAGGAGGAGGAGGAGGAGGAGGAGGAGGAGGAGGAGGAGAAGTATAAAAATGCAAGGAAAAGAAATTACCATAAAAAATGACAAGGAGAAGAAAAGAATAGAAATAGAAGAAGAAGGAAGAGGAAGAAAAGAAGAAGAAGAAGAAGAAAGAAGAAAGAAGAAGAAGAAGAAGAAGAAGAAGGAAGAAAGAAGAAAGAAGAGGAAGGAGAAGAAGGAAGAGGAGGCAGAACTAGGAACTATAGTTTGTGTTTACTGACATTTAGGGGTGCACGTGTGTGTGTGTGTGTGTGTGTGTGTGTGTGTGTGTGTGTGTGTGTGTGTGTGTGTGTGTGTGTGTGTGTGTGTGTGTCGTTGTCAAGCCAATGAACACCACTTGTCTCAGTGACCGCCCGTCTCTTTACACACACACACACACACACACACACACACACACACACACACACACACACAGTTATATTTTCATGAGTTTGTTCAATATTCTTGCACGTGTGTGTGTGTGTGTGTGTGTGTGTGTGTGTGGTGAGTGTATCTTTCGTTTTTCTTTCACAATTGCAAAGTAACAAACGAACACCTTTTTCCCTTTCCCCTTCTTTCCCCCACTCAACCCCCAACCCCCCCTTCCTATTAACACTATCTTCCCCACTCAACCCCATTACTAAACCAACCCCACAACCACCTTTTTCCCCTCTTTCCCCCAACTCAACCTCACCCTTTCCCCTCAACTCAACCCCACAAAATTCAAATCTTTTCTCCTCTTATCCCTATTACTAACCCCACAAATTACCCCCCTTTTCCCACTCAACCCCACTCCACCTAACCCCCCTCTTCTCCCCTCAGCGTGACAAGTCTTGGGGCGGCAATGTGAGGGTAGCCAACATTACCCTAGAGGCAGAGGGCCCCTTCCACTGCGAGGTGTCGGCAGAGGCGCCCACCTTCCACACCGCCTCAGACTCAGCCAAGATGTGGGTGGTGGGTGAGTATTGGAGTGATGGGGAAGTGAGGGGAAAGGGTGGGAAGTGAGGGAAAGTGATGGGAAGTGATGGGAAATAAAAGGAAGTGAAAGGAAATAGATAGTAGTGGTAGTAGTAGTAGTAGTAGTAGTAGTAGTAGTATTAAGAGAAAGAAGATTATGTTTCTGTGTGTGTTTTCTTTCACACCCACACACACACACCCACACACACACACACACACACACACACACACACACACACACATTCTTTACATTTCCCCCTCATCCTCCCCTCCTCTCCCCTCACACTCTCCCTCTCTCTCATGTACAACCTCCTCTTGGTTCTCTTTTCTTCCTTCCTCCTTGCCACTCGTCATATTTATTCATCCTTGCATTCATCCCCTTCATTTATTCACTTCTTCACACTCTTCCCTTCTTTATTCCCTCCTCTGTTTATAATGCTTGGAGGAGGAGGAGGAGGAGGAGGAATACAAAGGAATACAAAGGAATAACAGGCAACAACAGCCCTGGTGGGCCTTACAAGGTTGCCTGTGTAGCTACTCTACTAGGAGGAGGAGGAGGAGGAGGAGGAGGAGGAGGAGGAGGAGGAGGAGGAGGAGGAGGAGGAGGAGGAGGAGGAGACGTTCTAGTCATCTGTAGGTTACCACGAAGGATATTAGGAAGGATATCAAACAGACACACACACACACACACACACACACACACCCAGGATACCACACATTAAACACACATCAAGATAATTAGTTTAAAACACACACATATACACATACACATACACATACACCCACCCACCCACCCGTCTTCCCCCCCATAATAATAATAATTCCTACCCTATTAATAAATCTTGGAAATAATTGCTTGAAGGATACCGAGCTGGAAGGGGTCTTGTAGGATTGCAGGATGTATTAAAGTGTAGGATGGCTGTAAGGAGGTAATGGAGTAGTGTGAGGGAGCGCAGGGTCAAAATGATATATTGTAATTGTTTAAAGGTTGGGGGGAGAGAGAGAGAGAGAGAGAGAGAGAGAGAGAGAGAGAGAGAGAGAGAGAGAGAGAGAGAGAGAGAGAGAGAGAGAGAGAGAGAGAGAGAGGGGAAGAATGCATGACTAAGGGGAAAGATATATGTGTGTGTGTGTGTGTGTGTGTGTGTGTGTGTGTGTGTGTGTGTGTGGGGTGATAATATATGCCAAGTATCAAAGTCAATTAAAAAAAAAAAGAGAGAGATAGCTCTAATCCTACTTAAAGATAGTGTTTTTCTTTCACCTTCTCCAATACTGTATAGGGAATCGAAGAGAGAGAGAGAGAGAGAGAGAGAGAGAGAGAGAGAGAGAGAGAGAGAGAGAGAGAGAGAGAGAGAGAGAGAGAGAGAGAGAGAGAGAGAGAGCTTGCATAGTGAATAAGGCGAAGATTCTCTATAACATAAGCTGGATCTTACTATCGGGAGAAAATATGGGTTAGAGAGAGGAGGAAAGAAAGGGGGGGGGCGGCGGAGGAGGAGGAGGAGGAGGAGGAAGAGTGGAGAGAATGGAAGGAAGGGAAGGAAGGGGTGAAGAAGGAGACAGAGAGAGAGGAAAGGGGAAGGGAGGGGAAGATAAGAGAGAAAGGAGAGGAGAGAAGAGAGGAGAGAGAGAGAGAGAGAGAGAGAGAGAGAGAGAGAGAGAGAGAGAGAGAGAGAGAGAGAGAGAGAGAGAGAGAGAGAGAGTTGATATCTTACTTCCTTGGTTTGTTTTATATTTATTTCCTTGTCGTAGTTTTTTGTTAATTGTTTGGTGAACGAAATTTATCACCTTAATTTTTTTGTATGTATTATTATTATTATTATCCTTCTTTTCCTTCTTCTTTAATTCGTATTCTATTACACACACACACACACACACACACACACACATATATATAACCCCTCAACCCTGCCTGCCCCCCCGCCCCCCCCACCCCCACACACACACACACACACACATTCCCGTACGTGTAAGAGCCGTGCAGGTATTCAAATATTACCTGTGCACGCAAAAATAAGGCAAGCTTAGCCCGGATCCTGAAAGCAAGCAAATATTCACCAAGATTAAATTTTTGCTTGTCCAGCCAAACACAGAAACAGCAGCAGCAGCAGGAGGAGGAGGAGGAGGAGGAGGAGGAGGAGGAGGAGGAGGAGGAGGAGGAGGAGGAGGAGGAGGAGGAGGAAAAAAGGTGTTTCTAGTAAGGGTAGAGAGAATTGTGTAGATGAGAGAGAGAGAGAGAGAGAGAGAGAGAGAGAGAGAGAGAGAGGAGAGAGAGAGAGAGAGAGAGAATCGTGTGATGATTGTGCAAGAAAGAGAAGAAGGTAGCGTCGTAAGAGGCTGAAAAAGAGGAGGAGGAGGAGGAGGAGGAGGAGGAGGAGGAGGAGGAGGAGGAGGAGGAGGAGGAGGAGAGAAATACCACTTTACTTAATTTTTGTTGCTCTCACAAAGATACACAAAAGGGGGAGAGGGGAGAAGGAAGGCGGGGGGGTCGAGGAGGAGGAGGAGGAGGAGGAGGAGGGAAGAGAGGAAAAGGAGGACAAGATGAGAGTGAGTGAGGAAAAGAAACTCAAAATTGGACCTGTATTTAAACTCTAATCTCTCTCTCTCTCTCTCTCTCTCTCTCTCTCTCTCTCTCTCTCTCTCTCTCTCTCTCTCTCTCTTTCCTCATCCTTACGACTTCCTTCCTTCCTTCCTTCCTTCTCCTTTCCTCTTTGTACCTTTCCCTCCTCCTCCTCCTCCTCCTCCTCCCTTCTTTCAAACTTCCAATCTTTATTTCCTTCTCTTTCCTTCACTACATCTTCCCATATCTTCTCCTCCTCCTCCTCCTCTTCCTCTTCCTCCTCCTCCTCCCTGTTTTAATCTCCCCTCATTTTATTCCCATCATTTTTCTC
>JAPQNM010000030.1:1122164-1129664 GCA_029783475.1 Metacarcinus magister | reverse complement strand
TAATTATACCACGAAACTAATTATAATCATCATTTACTATTAATAATAAAGTTAAATTATACAAAACTCTCTCTCTCTCTCTCTCTCTCTCTCTCTCTCTCTCTCTAATGGCTTCCACCTTCCACCTCCAAGCACGTGTTTATGACCCATTCGTCTCTCTAATGTAAAGAGGGACGGATGGTTATCTCTCTCTCTCTCTCTCTCTCTCTCTCTCTCTCTCTCTCTCTCACTTTCCACACATTTCCATTATTCCTTACAAAGTCTACCTTACAAAAGCTTTATTTTCTATGTTGAATCACGTTTTCTTCAATGAACATACATTTACGGTACTACTATGTTAAATATAATAATACTTTTTAAGGTCGTGTGCAGAACAGAATAAAAGGAGGAACTACAAGGAGCCTGGCAGCCTATACACGTGTTTATAGTTCCCTTCATCTATTCCTCAAGACTAACTCCACTTTATCCAATCTTCTCTTAAACCTTGCTATCCACTCTGCAAACTCCCCTATTTGCAGTTCTATCCTGTTTGCTTACCATAACACTTGTATCTTTATCCCTTTTATTTATTCCCCTAAACCATTTGAATACCTCGATAAAGTCTCCCCTAACTCTACGTCTCTCCAACGCGTGTAGATTAAGTTGCTCTGAACTACTACTACTAAATACACTTTCAAAATAACGTCTACACTACTACTTTTAATAACACTCTCTACTTAATACTAATACCTAATACTGTCTACTTACATAAACCTTCCTATACAAGAAAACAAATGCATCAAGCCAAACCTACCCTTACTGAACCTGTGCTGAGATTCCTTTATTGAATTGTACTGATCTAAATGTTCCCTGATGCTCTTTGCTATCGTAGATTCGAGTAATTTTCCAAAAAGTGAAGTTAGACTAATAGAACGACAATTACATCTCCTGTTTTGTTCAAGATGGGAGTAACAGTGAAGAGATTCCCTTAAATAGGTTTTCTAACGGCTCACTAACAATATTCTTACACTTCTAATACCCTAGGATATATTGCATGTGTTCCTGGTGACTTCAACTTCTATAAACTATCAAATGTCTTTAATCAGTGTTTCCCTTTGTATCTGTACGTCCGTCTGTCTGTCTCTCTCTGCATCTCCCTCCCTCACTATCTGTCCACATTGTGTCACCTTCCGTATGCTTTCCTGCAGTGAGTAAAACCTAGTCATGATTTATTTAGTAATGGAAAGAAAATAACACTCAAATATTAGCCAAGGGAAATATACCTAATCATGATCATCGAATTATTATTAATTAAGAAGAAAGAGACCTTGGAAGAAGCTATAATAACCTTGTTCAATTCTTCTGGTTATGGACTTTTGACTAATAAACCAACAACAACAACAACAACACCACCACCACCACCTACAACAACAACAACAACAGCTGTACAACTGAACCACTAAACATCCACTCTAACGACCCTGCCTTCATCAGAGTAGTAGTTATAATAAAGTGGTATTATAACGATGGGTAGGATGGTGGTGGTGGTGGTGGTGGTGGTGGTGGTGGTGGTGGTGGTGGTGGTGATGATGATAATAGCAATAGTAGTAGTAATAATAATAATGATAATAATAACAATAACAATAATAAGATTGAAGAAGAAAAATTTTATGTTTGCTGGCAACGCACTGCCCGCCTGGCGCACCCTGGCATGCTTAAGTCTACTCGAGAAACAAACACAACTGTTCTCAGCTTGATAAAGAGGGAAGGAGGGAGGGAAAGAGGGAGGGAAGGAAGGAGGGAGGGAGGGAAGGAAGGAAGGAGGGAGGGAGGGAGGGAGGGAGGGAGGGAGGAGGGAGGGAGGGAGGGAGAATTAGCTTGTTACACCCCCATCCCCCCTCCTCCCATTATATCTATGTAAAAGAATCACCATTCAGCTACACTACCATTTAACACACACACACACACACACACACACACACACAGATCGGGCTATAATGAGCTGTAAGTTATCTCCGGAAGGGTAAAAGCTGGCGATTATGAGTCTAGCACGTGATCCGCAAGGCCATGGTGACTATACACATACATACATATACATATACAGCAATAATTATTCTCCCTTTCTTACACTTTATATTCAACCCAACATGGTTCTCACTCTCCCTTACCTTCCCTCCTTATGGTCTGTTTGGGTGTTAATTCCTGACTTAGTAACTTGCTTGGGTGTGAAAGATGAGATGCACGTCCGACCCCACTCGGGACAATGCGCAGACTGTGAATCTTCACTCGCCTTTGAGTGACGACGTTCCTAAAATATTTTTGGTTCTTTTTCAATTTATAAAGTTGAATTTATTTATTTATAATTTAGTTTTTTTTTTTTCTTCTTTATTATGAAAGTGGGAATATTGCTTAACTTATATTGTCAGATATATAAAGAAAACAAATACATATAGCCTACACTGCCATCTAGCGGCGATTTTTTGAAGCACCATCATGGAACCCTGATTGATCGATGGATTGATAAATTGATTGATTGATTGTTTATTAACCTTATAATTACAAAACAAATATATATAGTAACAAGTATTATAGTTAACATTTATAGTTGTAAATCTTGTCCACATTTATAGTTGTAAATCTTGTCCATTGAACTCGTGGCTCCATCTATGCGTGAATACAGGAAATACAATTGGTAGCCATAGCCTTAGCAATACTACTAAGTCTGAAACGGATTCACGCAAATAGAAGAGGCCTCTACTACTATTGACTCAGCACTTACTGCGTGTCTACCCAGCCTTTTCCAATCGTTCACCACTCTGTTAGTGAACCAATATCTACCTATGTCTGTCCTGAATCTAAGCTTTTCTAGCTTGTACCCCATTTCCTGACTACTAATTTCTAAAACCTGATAAATGTTTCCCTTATTAATTCCTTTTACCCTTTTGAAAACCTCAATCATATCCCCTCTTGCCCTCCTTCTCTCTAGGGAGTGGAGATTAAGACGTTTTAACCTATCTTTGTAGGGTAAATTTCTCAGCCCCTGAATCATCGTCATTCTTCTCTGGACTGCCTCCAAGGAGCCTATAGCCTACCATCGGAAAATTTATAGCACTGTTTATTCCTGTCTCTAAGTCATTTATATAGATTATGAATAACAACGGTACTGTGGGGTAAAAGCACGTACTTTTCTGATCATGTATATGTAAATAGAACGCATATGTTATGTACGTACTGCCGAAATACGTAGAAATGTTTTACCTTAGATTAGTGGATGGTTAGGTTGTGACGAAAAAAACTCCACCTATTCCTGATTTGCACGGATTCTCCCACCAGATGGTACGCATGCTAGCTGGACGTCAGGGCGCGTATAAACAAACGGGTTTTATAGGAGTAATCGTCAGTGTATCGCAATTTAATCTTCGATTTACGAGATTTACAAGGCCACAGACATCATGGAACTTTCACCATACATTCTTAGTGTATTGAAGGGTGAGGACATGGAAAGATATGTCCAGAAGTGTCAGAAAATTGGTGCTGATCCTTATAATATTCCCCGACACATGTTTAAGGACGCAACTTCGCTCCAAGATGAACTTCCCGACTTAGATTACGGCAATATTTACAGTTATTTGATAAATTTTAAACCGTATACGAATAAGAATTTGCAGGCCTACAAAAGTCTGGAAGCCTACAAGTATTTTACCTCTGGATGGGTGAGGGAAATACTCATCACTGATAGCCAACTGAACTCTGGAGCGCCTCAACCACTTAGCATCATTTGTGCAAGGGTAAGTTCTTTATATTTAATGTAACAAATTATGCTTTTTTTTTATATAATGTTTGTCCCACTCTTTTCTCATAAATGTTTCTAAATTAATTTATGCATTTCCAAAGTTGCTGACGGAAGTGTTTGAGACTAAAAACATTTCCGACAGTAAGGTTAGGTTAGGTTTGGGTTAGCCCCTGCAGGGATAGGTTTGTGTTAAGCCTCAGAGGATTAGGGCCCTATGATTAGGGTTAGGCAAGGGTTACATAAGTTAAGGCAGCTTTTCAGACCCCAGCACCCCCTGTAATTAGGTCTAGGCAATCCAGCACCCCCTAACTCTTGATTAACCAAACATCTTGGTCACTACAAGGATAAATGAAAGTGAAGTACAGTATTGTTTGATCAATTATTTTTTGATTCCTCAAAACTAAAACATTAAGGATTCCATTATTGTTGATGAAAAATTAAGATTTAAGAAAACCTAAGAAAAAGAAAAGATCATGGACAAACTCAGAAAAACTGGACTGGGGGAGGCATGCTCACATGTGGCTGCACTCATGTTTGCTGTTGACTGTGGAGTAAGCTGGGCTAAAAAAAGAGTCTTGTACTTCAAGACCTTGCGGTTGGGTAGTGCCTTCATGTTCTAAAATTGAATATGCAGAGTGCACTGATATAAATTTCAGTAGCCCAGCTTCTAAGTACAAGGCTTTAAAGGAATGCCATGAGCTTCCACACAAACATCGTCGTCAGCACCACATCCAACCCCTTTCTACTGAACGACGTGAGTGGTTGCTCACTTCTCTAAAGGAAACTGGAGTGAAATGTGCATTCCTGTCAGTAGTTCCTGGCTATAATGATGCTTATGTACCTGTTGGAGTGCAGCTGCCTAAGCCTTAATAAATGGGTAAGTCATAATCAAAATGTTAGACCTTCTACAATGGTTGCTACTTCAAGACACCAAGTATGGTGTTACTGCCGCAGGCCAGCAAATTATGACATGGTGAAATGCTGTCATAATTCATGTGATATTGTTTTGTTTCATTTGCAATGTACCCTGCTTAAGAAGATTCTCAAAAGGAAATGGTTGTGTCGAAATTGCAGATCATCTCTAAAAGCAAAACCATCACAGAGTTTAAAATTTTTTTCAAATACGTATCCATCTTCTCTATTTGTCCTGCATTTTAGCTTTTGCCATCTTCACTACTTTCAACTTTCAACATACTTTTTTCATAAACTAAATTTGTTATAGCTTTTTTTCACTGTGTGTACAGTACACAGCTGTGATACAACGTTTCCCACTAAGAACTTAACTTTGTTATGTACATCATATTTTGTAAAGTTTATAGGTGAGAAAGAAAATAAACACAAACTATGTCTGCAAACATATCATTAAACCTGTTGTGATATGATAATACAGTAATACTAATGTAGCTTAATGTAACAAAGTTAAATAAATATTAAACTCAACCTATACAAGTATATTAAAAAAAGAAAATTCCCCACCCACTCCTACCTTACATAGAAAAAAAATATATGCACTATATACAATTAACAATACATAAGGCTGAGGGTGACCCACTTGTAAAACACCAGCTTCAGTGGACCTAAGGAGCCTAATTCAATTTAAAAAGAACATTAACGGTTATTAGTCAGCGGGCACAATGGAAGGGGATAGATTAACTAATGCACAAGCTACATGTACACATTTGTCAACAGATGTAAGGTTCAATACTGGATCTTTTTGTAACATGTTAATTGGTAGAGTGTCTTGAAGTAAGGTATATTTATTCCTCAACACACCAATGACTCTTTCAACATGAATACGTTGAGATGCAAGTTCCCTTGTTTCTTGCACTTCAGTCATACTCAGCTGTTTTTTTACCACGTAGAACATCACCTGGTTTCAATTTCTTCAATAACTCACTGTTATCAGTAAGACACTTGTCTGAAGTACGGCCTTCCCATCCTTTTGAAACAAATGAAACAACCTTGGGGAGTAATTGCAATGAAGTATTTGACAGTATTGTGACTCTTGTAATTTGACCACGTTTGTGCTTTGGCCTTCAGATCTTTTGATCTTGCAATGAAAATTTCAAAGCAGTCTATGATCCCAATACAAGAAGGAAATGTTTCTCTCTTTCAGGCCAAATTACTGTTTCTGGAACCAGCTGAACACAAAGAATGTCTATCACATCTAAAAATATTCTGGACACTGTTGAGTAGTAAATGCCAAACCTATAGGAAAGATCTTTAATTTTCAAATTCAAACGGAGTCTCGACAAGGTAAATATAAGTTGCTGGAATGGTGTGATGCATTTTCTCTTTAGGGATGGAGTAATGAGATTAACTAGTTCCATTAAAACTGCAAAGAAGGGAGACCAATGTAGTAGTTTACTTTACAATCATCATTTTTGAAAGAGTCTTCGGTCACTGAAAGATTTCTAATTGTTTTCTTACTCGATGCTAACTGTGCTCTCAAATCTTGACATTCTAGTTCAAGGGTTGCATAGTCCTTTGCACCTTGCACTATATCGTAGTCCATCCTACCAGATGTGATGCTACATGTGTCACTGTCAGAATTGTTGCTATCATCTGGGTTATCCTGGAGAAGTGTGGATGACATAGCTGCTGTAGCTGGCTGTGCACTGGTAGCTGCAAGAAGCTGTAAACGTTGAGCTGCATCGTGTCTCTTCTGATTTCCTGCTATCATCTCCTTGGTTGCCTGCCACTTTTTGTATCGCTGAAGCGATAACTCTGCCTTCTTCTTCTGTTGTGATGACTTGTAACCAAATACTGAAGGAATGAAGTCTAGAGATAGGGAATTATCAGATTTCTTCCCTGAAAATAATAGGTCTGGTCTGAGTGAGGGTTTTTCGACGCAGTACAATTATGGTTTAAAACAATAAAATTCATCTGTGAACAACTATAATTGAAAAAACATTTGCCTCAGAAAAGCCACTATATAAATTGTTCTTCTGATCAAGTCTACCTGTGTGGTATAACTGCATAAGAGTTTTTGTTGTGATGCACTTGGGAGTACTGTACTTTTTAAAAATATAAGTATTCGACCTACATATTAATTAAAGAGGTGCACTTGCATACCCTGAGAAATTGACTCGAAAAGTGGCGAAAATGATTTTCTGTTATCGGTAATGTGGGTCAATAAAGGGGAAAAATCATGGCACTTCCTGATTGATTAGGTTAGGTTAGGTTTAGTTATAGGTAATTTCCAAACAATATTACGATATAAAACAAGCAGTATTGTATATAAGCAAAATAAGGGTTGATGACTTGATGTAGGCCTAGGATACCATGATTGTTTAAGTTAGAGTTAAATCCATGGCTGTGTGGATGGTACAGGAGAACAAATATGATTAAACCTTCTTCAGGTACCATGCCCTGTTCACCTCATCCATCTTCCTCACCTAAGATAAAATGTGCACTGCAGATTCTGTCATATATAGAGGGTTCCCAGGTCTTCCAAGACGATGATGCTCCAGCAGACACGAGTCTCTTCACTACAGCAATCCACTTTGCTCGCTTAGTTTTGCATGCATTTCCTTTATATTTTTCCCATTATCTGAGGGAAATCTATAAAAAGAAACATTATCACGTCCTTGTCTTCTTGAGCACCCAGGAGCAACACAACACTTCACCATTATTACTTCCTGAATTAAGTAATGCAACACAGTCTTATACGTCCACGCTGAGGGCTGATTTCACAGTCGTCTGGTAACGTTCTTAACCACAAGCCT
>JAPQNM010000030.1:1077164-1114664 GCA_029783475.1 Metacarcinus magister | reverse complement strand
TTGTACAGTTTAATTAGGTGTATCAGATGCTGCAATGATATTTCATATATCTCTAATAGCTTTCGAGAAAATGAGGAGAAAAGTTATGTTTATATAAAAATATTAAGTTTCATTTTACTGAGTAATTATTAGTCATAGAACAAATATTCATAATGACAGTTATACAGTTTAATTAGGTGTATCAGATGCTGTAATGATATTTCCAATATATCTAATAGTTTTCGAGAAAATGAGGAGGAAAGTCATGTTTTTAAATAAATATTAAGTTTCATTTTACTGCGTAATTATTAGTCATAGAACAAATATTCATAATATCAGTTTTAGAGTTTAATTAGGTCTATCAGATGCTGCAATTATATTTCCAATATCTCTAATAGCTTTCAAGAAAATGACGAGGAAAGTCATGTTATTATATAAAAATACGGTTTTATTTTACTGCGTAATTATTAGTCATAGAACAAATATTCATAATATCAGTTGTACAGTTGAATCAGGTGTATCAGATGATGCAATGATATTTCCAATATCTCTAATAGATTTCGAGAAAACGAGGAAGAAAGTAATTTAAAAAAAAGTAAAATTCAGTATTTATTAGTACTAGTGAAAATATTCATAATGACAGTAGTAGATTTTAATTTGGTCTATCAGATGCTTCAATGATATTTCCAATATCTCTAATAGCTTTCGAGAAAATGAGGAGGAAAATCATGTTTTTATATAAATATTAAGTTTCATTTTACTGCGTAATTATTAGTCATAGAAAAAATATTCATAATGAGAGTTGTACAGTTTAATTAGGTATATCAGATGCTGCAATGATATTTCCAATATCTCTAATAGCTTTCGGGAAAATGAGGAGGAAAGTCATGTTTATATATAAATATTAAGTTTCATTTTACTGCGTAATTATTAGTCATAGAACAAATATTCATAATTTCAGTTCTACAGTTTAATTAGGTCTATCAGATGCTGCAATGATATTTCCAATATCTCTAATAGATTTCGAGAAAATGAGGAGGAAATTCATTTTTTATATAAATATTAAGTTTCATTTTACTGCGTAATTATTAGTCATAGAACAAATATTAATAATGACAGTTGTACAGTTTAATTAGGTGTATCAGATGCTGCAATGATATTTCATATATCTCTAATAGCTTTCGAGAAAATGAGGAGAAAAGTTATGTTTATATAAAAATATTAAGTTTCATTTTACTGAGTAATTATTAGTCATAGAACAAATATTCATAATGACAGTTATACAGTTTAATTAGGTGTATCAGATGCTGTAATGATATTTCCAATATATCTAATAGTTTTCGAGAAAATGAGGAGGAAAGTCATGTTTTTAAATAAATATTAAGTTTCATTTTACTGCGTAATTATTAGTCATAGAACAAATATTCATAATATCAGTTTTACAGTTTAATTAGGTCTATCAGATGCTGCAATTATATTTCCAATATCTCTAATAGCTTTCAAGAAAATGACGAGGAAAGTCATGTTATTATATAAAAATACGGTTTTATTTTACTGCGTAATTATTAGTCATAGAACAAATATTCATAATATCAGTTGTACAGTTGAATCAGGTGTATCAGATGATGCAATGATATTTCCAATATCTCTAATAGATTTCGAGAAAACGAGGAAGAAAGTAATTTAAAAAAAAGTAAAATTCAGTATTTATTAGTACTAGTGAAAATATTCATAATGACAGTAGTAGATTTTAATTTGGTCTATCAGATGCTTCAATGATATTTCCAATATCTCTAATAGCTTTCGAGAAAATGAGGAGGAAAATCATGTTTTTATATAAATATTAAGTTTCATTTTACTGCGTAATTATTAGTCATAGAAAAAATATTCATAATGAGAGTTGTACAGTTTAATTAGGTATATCAGATGCTGCAATGATATTTCCAATATCTCTAATAGCTTTCGGGAAAATGAGGAGGAAAGTCATGTTTTTATATAAATATTAAGTTTCATTTTACTGCGTAATTATTAGTCATAGAACAAATATTCATAATTTCAGTTCTACAGTTTAATTAGGTCTATCAGATGCTGCAATGATATTTCCAATATCTCTAATAGATTTCGAGAAAATGAGGAGGAAATTCATTTTTTATATAAATATTAAGTTTCATTTTACTGCGTAATTATTAGTCATAGAACAAATATTAATAATGACAGTTGTACAGTTTAATTAGGTGTATCAGATGCTGCAATGATATTTCATATATCTCTAATAGCTTTCGAGAAAATGAGGAGAAAAGTTATGTTTATATAAAAATATTAAGTTTCATTTTACTGAGTAATTATTAGTCATAGAACAAATATTCATAATGACAGTTATACAGTTTAATTAGGTGTATCAGATGCTGTAATGATATTTCCAATATATCTAATAGTTTTCGAGAAAATGAGGAGGAAAGTCATGTTTTTAAATAAATATTAAGTTTCATTTTACTGCGTAATTATTAGTCATAGAACAAATATTCATAATATCAGTTTTACAGTTTAATTAGGTCTATCAGATGCTGCAATTATATTTCCAATATCTCTAATAGCTTTCAAGAAAATGACGAGGAAAGTCATGTTATTATATAAAAATACGGTTTTATTTTACTGCGTAATTATTAGTCATAGAACAAATATTCATAATATCAGTTGTACAGTTGAATCAGGTGTATCAGATGATGCAATGATATTTCCAATATCTCTAATAGATTTCGAGAAAACGAGGAAGAAAGTAATTTAAAAAAAAGTAAAATTCAGTATTTATTAGTACTAGTGAAAATATTCATAATGACAGTAGTAGATTTTAATTTGGTCTATCAGATGCTTCAATGATATTTCCAATATCTCTAATAGCTTTCGAGAAAATGAGGAGGAAAATCATGTTTTTATATAAATATTAAGTTTCATTTTACTGCGTAATTATTAGTCATAGAAAAAATATTCATAATGAGAGTTGTACAGTTTAATTAGGTATATCAGATGCTGCAATGATATTTCCAATATCTCTAATAGCTTTCGGGAAAATGAGGAGGAAAGTCATGTTTTTATATAAATATTAAGTTTCATTTTACTGCGTAATTATTAGTCATAGAACAAATATTCATAATTTCCGTTCTACAGTTTAATTAGGTCTATCAGATGCTGCAATGATATTTCCAATATCTCTAATAGATTTCGAGAAAATGAGGAGGAAATTCATTTTTTATATAAATATTAAGTTTCATTTTACTGCGTAATTATTAGTCATAGAACAAATATTAATAATGACAGTTGTACAGTTTAATTAGGTGTATCAGATGCTGCAATGATATTTCATATATCTCTAATAGCTTTCGAGAAAATGAGGAGAAAAGTTATGTTTATATAAAAATATTAAGTTTCATTTTACTGAGTAATTATTAGTCATAGAACAAATATTCATAATGACAGTTATACAGTTTAATTAGGTGTATCAGATGCTGTAATGATATTTCCAATATATCTAATAGTTTTCGAGAAAATGAGGAGGAAAGTCATGTTTTTAAATAAATATTAAGTTTCATTTTACTGCGTAATTACTAGTCATAGAACAAATATTCATAATATCAGTTTTAGAGTTTAATTAGGTCTATCAGATGCTGCAATTATATTTCCAATATCTCTAATAGCTTTCAAGAAAATGACGAGGAAAGTCATGTAATTATATAAAAATACGGTTTTATTTTACTGCGTAATTATTAGTCATAGAACAAATATTCATAATATCAGTTGTACAGTTGAATCAGGTGTATCAGATGATGCAATGATATTTCCAATATCTCTAATAGCTTTCGAGAAAACGAGGAAGAAAGTAATTTAAAAAAAAGTAAAATTCAGTATTTATTAGTACTAGTGAAAATATTCATAATGACAGTAGTAGATTTTAATTTGGTCTATCAGATGCTTCAATGATATTTCCAATATCTCTAATAGCTTTCGAGAAAATGAGGAGGAAAATCATGTTTTTATATAAATATTAAGTTTCATTTTACTGCGTAATTATTAGTCATAGAAAAAATATTCATAATGAGAGTTGTACAGTTTAATTAGGTATATCAGATGCTGCAATGATATTTCCAATATCTCTAATAGCTTTCGGGAAAATGAGGAGGAAAGTCATGTTTATATATAAATATTAAGTTTCATTTTACTGCGTAATTATTAGTCATAGAACAAATATTCATAATTTCAGTTCTACAGTTTAATTAGGTCTATCAGATGCTGCAATGATATTTCCAATATCTCTAATAGATTTCGAGAAAATGAGGAGGAAATTCATTTTTTATATAAATATTAAGTTTCATTTTACTGCGTAATTATTAGTCATAGAACAAATATTAATAATGACAGTTGTACAGTTTAATTAGGTGTATCAGATGCTGCAATGATATTTCATATATCTCTAATAGCTTTCGAGAAAATGAGGAGAAAAGTTATGTTTATATAAAAATATTAAGTTTCATTTTACTGAGTAATTATTAGTCATAGAACAAATATTCATAATGACAGTTATACAGTTTAATTAGGTGTATCAGATGCTGTAATGATATTTCCAATATATCTAATAGTTTTCGAGAAAATGAGGAGGAAAGTCATGTTTTTAAATAAATATTAAGTTTCATTTTACTGCGTAATTATTAGTCATAGAACAAATATTCATAATATCAGTTTTACAGTTTAATTAGGTCTATCAGATGCTGCAATTATATTTCCAATATCTCTAATAGCTTTCAAGAAAATGACGAGGAAAGTCATGTTATTATATAAAAATACGGTTTTATTTTACTGCGTAATTATTAGTCATAGAACAAATATTCATAATATCAGTTGTACAGTTGAATCAGGTGTATCAGATGATGCAATGATATTTCCAATATCTCTAATAGATTTCGAGAAAACGAGGAAGAAAGTAATTTTAAAAAAAGTAAAATTCAGTATTTATTAGTACTAGTGAAAATATTCATAATGACAGTAGTAGATTTTAATTTGGTCTATCAGATGCTTCAATGATATTTCCAATATCTCTAATAGCTTTCGAGAAAATGAGGAGGAAAATCATGTTTTTATATAAATATTAAGTTTCATTTTACTGCGTAATTATTAGTCATAGAAAAAATATTCATAATGAGAGTTGTACAGTTTAATTAGGTATATCAGATGCTGCAATGATATTTCCAATATCTCTAATAGCTTTCGGGAAAATGAGGAGGAAAGTCATGTTTTTATATAAATATTAAGTTTCATTTTACTGCGTAATTATTAGTCATAGAACAAATATTCATAATTTCCGTTCTACAGTTTAATTAGGTCTATCAGATGCTGCAATGATATTTCCAATATCTCTAATAGATTTCGAGAAAATGAGGAGGAAATTCATTTTTTATATAAATATTAAGTTTCATTTTACTGCGTAATTATTAGTCATAGAACAAATATTAATAATGACAGTTGTACAGTTTAATTAGGTGTATCAGATGCTGCAATGATATTTCATATATCTCTAATAGCTTTCGAGAAAATGAGGAGAAAAGTTATGTTTATATAAAAATATTAAGTTTCATTTTACTGAGTAATTATTAGTCATAGAACAAATATTCATAATGACAGTTATACAGTTTAATTAGGTGTATCAGATGCTGTAATGATATTTCCAATATATCTAATAGTTTTCGAGAAAATGAGGAGGAAAGTCATGTTTTTAAATAAATATTAAGTTTCATTTTACTGCGTAATTACTAGTCATAGAACAAATATTCATAATATCAGTTTTAGAGTTTAATTAGGTCTATCAGATGCTGCAATTATATTTCCAATATCTCTAATAGCTTTCAAGAAAATGACGAGGAAAGTCATGTAATTATATAAAAATACGGTTTTATTTTACTGCGTAATTATTAGTCATAGAACAAATATTCATAATATCAGTTGTACAGTTGAATCAGGTGTATCAGATGATGCAATGATATTTCCAATATCTCTAATAGCTTTCGAGAAAACGAGGAAGAAAGTAATTAAAAAAAAGTAAAATTCAGTATTTATTAGTACTAGTGAAAATATTCATAATGACAGTAGTAGATTTTAATTTGGTCTATCAGATGCTTCAATGATATTTCCAATATCTCTAATAGCTTTCGAGAAAATGAGGAGGAAAATCATGTTTTTATATAAATATTAAGTTTCATTTTACTGCGTAATTATTAGTCATAGAAAAAATATTCATAATGAGAGTTGTACAGTTTAATTAGGTATATCAGATGCTGCAATGATATTTCCAATATCTCTAATAGCTTTCGGGAAAATGAGGAGGAAAGTCATGTTTTTATATAAATATTAAGTTTCATTTTACTGCGTAATTATTAGTCATAGAACAAATATTCATAATTTCCTTTCTACAGTTTAATTAGGTCTATCAGATGCTGCAATGATATTTCCAATATCTCTAATAGATTTCGAGAAAATGAGGAGGAAATTCATTTTTTATATAAATATTAAGTTTCATTTTACTGCGTAATTATTAGTCATAGAACAAATATTAATAATGACAGTTGTACAGTTTAATTAGGTGTATCAGATGCTGCAATGATATTTCATATATCTCTAATAGCTTTCGAGAAAATGAGGAGAAAAGTTATGTTTATATAAAAATATTAAGTTTCATTTTACTGAGTAATTATTAGTCATAGAACAAATATTCATAATGACAGTTATACAGTTTAATTAGGTGTATCAGATGCTGTAATGATATTTCCAATATATCTAATAGTTTTCGAGAAAATGAGGAGGAAAGTCATGTTTTTAAATAAATATTAAGTTTCATTTTACTGCGTAATTACTAGTCATAGAACAAATATTCATAATATCAGTTTTAGAGTTTAATTAGGTCTATCAGATGCTGCAATTATATTTCCAATATCTCTAATAGCTTTCAAGAAAATGACGAGGAAAGTCATGTAATTATATAAAAATACGGTTTTATTTTACTGCGTAATTATTAGTCATAGAACAAATATTCATAATATCAGTTGTACAGTTGAATCAGGTGTATCAGATGATGCAATGATATTTCCAATATCTCTAATAGCTTTCGAGAAAACGAGGAAGAAAGTAATTAAAAAAAAAGTAAAATTCAGTATTTATTAGTACTAGTGAAAATATTCATAATGACAGTAGTAGATTTTAATTTGGTCTATCAGATGCTTCAATGATATTTCCAATATCTCTAATAGCTTTCGAGAAAATGAGGAGGAAAATCATGTTTTTATATAAATATTAAGTTTCATTTTACTGCGTAATTATTAGTCATAGAAAAAATATTCATAATGAGAGTTGTACAGTTTAATTAGGTATATCAGATGCTGCAATGATATTTCCAATATCTCTAATAGCTTTCGGGAAAATGAGGAGGAAAGTCATGTTTATATATAAATATTAAGTTTCATTTTACTGCGTAATTATTAGTCATAGAACAAATATTCATAATTTCAGTTCTACAGTTTAATTAGGTCTATCAGATGCTGCAATGATATTTCCAATATCTCTAATAGATTTCGAGAAAATGAGGAGGAAATTCATTTTTTATATAAATATTAAGTTTCATTTTACTGCGTAATTATTAGTCATAGAACAAATATTAATAATGACAGTTGTACAGTTTAATTAGGTGTATCAGATGCTGCAATGATATTTCATATATCTCTAATAGCTTTCGAGAAAATGAGGAGAAAAGTTATGTTTATATAAAAATATTAAGTTTCATTTTACTGAGTAATTATTAGTCATAGAACAAATATTCATAATGACAGTTATACAGTTTAATTAGGTGTATCAGATGCTGTAATGATATTTCCAATATATCTAATAGTTTTCGAGAAAATGAGGAGGAAAGTCATGTTTTTAAATAAATATTAAGTTTCATTTTACTGCGTAATTACTAGTCATAGAACAAATATTCATAATATCAGTTTTAGAGTTTAATTAGGTCTATCAGATGCTGCAATTATATTTCCAATATCTCTAATAGCTTTCAAGAAAATGACGAGGAAAGTCATGTAATTATATAAAAATACGGTTTTATTTTACTGCGTAATTATTAGTCATAGAACAAATATTCATAATATCAGTTGTACAGTTGAATCAGGTGTATCAGATGATGCAATGATATTTCCAATATCTCTAATAGCTTTCGAGAAAACGAGGAAGAAAGTAATTTAAAAAAAAGTAAAATTCAGTATTTATTAGTACTAGTGAAAATATTCATAATGACAGTAGTAGATTTTAATTTGGTCTATCAGATGCTTCAATGATATTTCCAATATCTCTAATAGCTTTCGAGAAAATGAGGAGGAAAATCATGTTTTTATATAAATATTAAGTTTCATTTTACTGCGTAATTATTAGTCATAGAAAAAATATTCATAATGAGAGTTGTACAGTTTAATTAGGTATATCAGATGCTGCAATGATATTTCCAATATCTCTAATAGCTTTCGGGAAAATGAGGAGGAAAGTCATGTTTATATATAAATATTAAGTTTCATTTTACTGCGTAATTATTAGTCATAGAACAAATATTCATAATTTCAGTTCTACAGTTTAATTAGGTCTATCAGATGCTGCAATGATATTTCCAATATCTCTAATAGATTTCGAGAAAATGAGGAGGAAATTAATTTTTTATATAAATATTAAGTTTCATTTTACTGCGTAATTATTAGTCATAGAACAAATATTAATAATGACAGTTGTACAGTTTAATTAGGTGTATCAGATGCTGCAATGATATTTCATATATCTCTAATAGCTTTCGAGAAAATGAGGAGAAAAGTTATGTTTATATAAAAATATTAAGTTTCATTTTACTGAGTAATTATTAGTCATAGAACAAATATTCATAATGACAGTTATACAGTTTAATTAGGTGTATCAGATGCTGTAATGATATTTCCAATATATCTAATAGTTTTCGAGAAAATGAGGAGGAAAGTCATGTTTTTAAATAAATATTAAGTTTCATTTTACTGCGTAATTATTAGTCATAGAACAAATATTCATAATATCAGTTTTACAGTTTAATTAGGTCTATCAGATGCTGCAATTATATTTCCAATATCTCTAATAGCTTTCAAGAAAATGACGAGGAAAGTCATGTTATTATATAAAAATACGGTTTTATTTTACTGCGTAATTATTAGTCATAGAACAAATATTCATAATATCAGTTGTACAGTTGAATCAGGTGTATCAGATGATGCAATGATATTTCCAATATCTCTAATAGATTTCGAGAAAACGAGGAAGAAAGTAATTTAAAAAAAAGTAAAATTCAGTATTTATTAGTACTAGTGAAAATATTCATAATGACAGTAGTAGATTTTAATTTGGTCTATCAGATGCTTCAATGATATTTCCAATATCTCTAATAGCTTTCGAGAAAATGAGGAGGAAAATCATGTTTTTATATAAATATTAAGTTTCATTTTACTGCGTAATTATTAGTCATAGAAAAAATATTCATAATGAGAGTTGTACAGTTTAATTAGGTATATCAGATGCTGCAATGATATTTCCAATATCTCTAATAGCTTTCGGGAAAATGAGGAGGAAAGTCATGTTTTTATATAAATATTAAGTTTCATTTTACTGCGTAATTATTAGTCATAGAACAAATATTCATAATTTCCGTTCTACAGTTTAATTAGGTCTATCAGATGCTGCAATGATATTTCCAATATCTCTAATAGATTTCGAGAAAATGAGGAGGAAATTCATTTTTTATATAAATATTAAGTTTCATTTTACTGCGTAATTATTAGTCATAGAACAAATATTAATAATGACAGTTGTACAGTTTAATTAGGTGTATCAGATGCTGCAATGATATTTCATATATCTCTAATAGCTTTCGAGAAAATGAGGAGAAAAGTTATGTTTATATAAAAATATTAAGTTTCATTTTACTGAGTAATTATTAGTCATAGAACAAATATTCATAATGACAGTTATACAGTTTAATTAGGTGTATCAGATGCTGTAATGATATTTCCAATATATCTAATAGTTTTCGAGAAAATGAGGAGGAAAGTCATGTTTTTAAATAAATATTAAGTTTCATTTTACTGCGTAATTACTAGTCATAGAACAAATATTCATAATATCAGTTTTAGAGTTTAATTAGGTCTATCAGATGCTGCAATTATATTTCCAATATCTCTAATAGCTTTCAAGAAAATGACGAGGAAAGTCATGTAATTATATAAAAATACGGTTTTATTTTACTGCGTAATTATTAGTCATAGAACAAATATTCATAATATCAGTTGTACAGTTGAATCAGGTGTATCAGATGATGCAATGATATTTCCAATATCTCTAATAGCTTTCGAGAAAACGAGGAAGAAAGTAATTTAAAAAAAAGTAAAATTCAGTATTTATTAGTACTAGTGAAAATATTCATAATGACAGTAGTAGATTTTAATTTGGTCTATCAGATGCTTCAATGATATTTCCAATATCTCTAATAGCTTTCGAGAAAATGAGGAGGAAAATCATGTTTTTATATAAATATTAAGTTTCATTTTACTGCGTAATTATTAGTCATAGAAAAAATATTCATAATGAGAGTTGTACAGTTTAATTAGGTATATCAGATGCTGCAATGATATTTCCAATATCTCTAATAGCTTTCGGGAAAATGAGGAGGAAAGTCATGTTTATATATAAATATTAAGTTTCATTTTACTGCGTAATTATTAGTCATAGAACAAATATTCATAATTTCAGTTCTACAGTTTAATTAGGTCTATCAGATGCTGCAATGATATTTCCAATATCTCTAATAGATTTCGAGAAAATGAGGAGGAAATTAATTTTTTATATAAATATTAAGTTTCATTTTACTGCGTAATTATTAGTCATAGAACAAATATTAATAATGACAGTTGTACAGTTTAATTAGGTGTATCAGATGCTGCAATGATATTTCATATATCTCTAATAGCTTTCGAGAAAATGAGGAGAAAAGTTATGTTTATATAAAAATATTAAGTTTCATTTTACTGAGTAATTATTAGTCATAGAACAAATATTCATAATGACAGTTATACAGTTTAATTAGGTGTATCAGATGCTGTAATGATATTTCCAATATATCTAATAGTTTTCGAGAAAATGAGGAGGAAAGTCATGTTTTTAAATAAATATTAAGTTTCATTTTACTGCGTAATTACTAGTCATAGAACAAATATTCATAATATCAGTTTTAGAGTTTAATTAGGTCTATCAGATGCTGCAATTATATTTCCAATATCTCTAATAGCTTTCAAGAAAATGACGAGGAAAGTCATGTAATTATATAAAAATACGGTTTTATTTTACTGCGTAATTATTAGTCATAGAACAAATATTCATAATATCAGTTGTACAGTTGAATCAGGTGTATCAGATGATGCAATGATATTTCCAATATCTCTAATAGCTTTCGAGAAAACGAGGAAGAAAGTAATTTAAAAAAAAGTAAAATTCAGTATTTATTAGTACTAGTGAAAATATTCATAATGACAGTAGTAGATTTTAATTTGGTCTATCAGATGCTTCAATGATATTTCCAATATCTCTAATAGCTTTCGAGAAAATGAGGAGGAAAATCATGTTTTTATATAAATATTAAGTTTCATTTTACTGCGTAATTATTAGTCATAGAAAAAATATTCATAATGAGAGTTGTACAGTTTAATTAGGTATATCAGATGCTGCAATGATATTTCCAATATCTCTAATAGCTTTCGGGAAAATGAGGAGGAAAGTCATGTTTTATATAAATATTAAGTTTCATTTTACTGCGTAATTATTAGTCATAGAACAAATATTCATAATTTCAGTTCTACAGTTTAATTAGGTCTATCAGATGCTGCAATGATATTTCCAATATCTCTAATAGATTTCGAGAAAATGAGGAGGAAATTCATTTTTTATATAAATATTAAGTTTCATTTTACTGCGTAATTATTAGTCATAGAACAAATATTAATAATGACAGTTGTACAGTTTAATTAGGTGTATCAGATGCTGCAATGATATTTCATATATCTCTAATAGCTTTCGAGAAAATGAGGAGAAAAGTTATGTTTATATAAAAATATTAAGTTTCATTTTACTGAGTAATTATTAGTCATAGAACAAATATTCATAATGACAGTTATACAGTTTAATTAGGTGTATCAGATGCTGTAATGATATTTCCAATATATCTAATAGTTTTCGAGAAAATGAGGAGGAAAGTCATGTTTTTAAATAAATATTAAGTTTCATTTTACTGCGTAATTACTAGTCATAGAACAAATATTCATAATATCAGTTTTAGAGTTTAATTAGGTCTATCAGATGCTGCAATTATATTTCCAATATCTCTAATAGCTTTCAAGAAAATGACGAGGAAAGTCATGTAATTATATAAAAATACGGTTTTATTTTACTGCGTAATTATTAGTCATAGAACAAATATTCATAATATCAGTTGTACAGTTGAATCAGGTGTATCAGATGATGCAATGATATTTCCAATATCTCTAATAGCTTTCGAGAAAACGAGGAAGAAAGTAATTAAAAAAAAAGTAAAATTCAGTATTTATTAGTACTAGTGAAAATATTCATAATGACAGTAGTAGATTTTAATTTGGTCTATCAGATGCTTCAATGATATTTCCAATATCTCTAATAGCTTTCGAGAAAATGAGGAGGAAAATCATGTTTTTATATAAATATTAAGTTTCATTTTACTGCGTAATTATTAGTCATAGAAAAAATATTCATAATGAGAGTTGTACAGTTTAATTAGGTATATCAGATGCTGCAATGATATTTCCAATATCTCTAATAGCTTTCGGGAAAATGAGGAGGAAAGTCATGTTTATATATAAATATTAAGTTTCATTTTACTGCGTAATTATTAGTCATAGAACAAATATTCATAATTTCAGTTCTACAGTTTAATTAGGTCTATCAGATGCTGCAATGATATTTCCAATATCTCTAATAGATTTCGAGAAAATGAGGAGGAAATTCATTTTTTATATAAATATTAAGTTTCATTTTACTGCGTAATTATTAGTCATAGAACAAATATTAATAATGACAGTTGTACAGTTTAATTAGGTGTATCAGATGCTGCAATGATATTTCATATATCTCTAATAGCTTTCGAGAAAATGAGGAGAAAAGTTATGTTTATATAAAAATATTAAGTTTCATTTTACTGAGTAATTATTAGTCATAGAACAAATATTCATAATGACAGTTATACAGTTTAATTAGGTGTATCAGATGCTGTAATGATATTTCCAATATATCTAATAGTTTTCGAGAAAATGAGGAGGAAAGTCATGTTTTTAAATAAATATTAAGTTTCATTTTACTGCGTAATTATTAGTCATAGAACAAATATTCATAATATCAGTTTTACAGTTTAATTAGGTCTATCAGATGCTGCAATTATATTTCCAATATCTCTAATAGCTTTCAAGAAAATGACGAGGAAAGTCATGTTATTATATAAAAATACGGTTTTATTTTACTGCGTAATTATTAGTCATAGAACAAATATTCATAATATCAGTTGTACAGTTGAATCAGGTGTATCAGATGATGCAATGATATTTCCAATATCTCTAATAGATTTCGAGAAAACGAGGAAGAAAGTAATTTAAAAAAAAGTAAAATTCAGTATTTATTAGTACTAGTGAAAATATTCATAATGACAGTAGTAGATTTTAATTTGGTCTATCAGATGCTTCAATGATATTTCCAATATCTCTAATAGCTTTCGAGAAAATGAGGAGGAAAATCATGTTTTTATATAAATATTAAGTTTCATTTTACTGCGTAATTATTAGTCATAGAAAAAATATTCATAATGAGAGTTGTACAGTTTAATTAGGTATATCAGATGCTGCAATGATATTTCCAATATCTCTAATAGCTTTCGGGAAAATGAGGAGGAAAGTCATGTTTTTATATAAATATTAAGTTTCATTTTACTGCGTAATTATTAGTCATAGAACAAATATTCATAATTTCAGTTCTACAGTTTAATTAGGTCTATCAGATGCTGCAATGATATTTCCAATATCTCTAATAGATTTCGAGAAAATGAGGAGGAAATTCATTTTTTATATAAATATTAAGTTTCATTTTACTGCGTAATTATTAGTCATAGAACAAATATTAATAATGACAGTTGTACAGTTTAATTAGGTGTATCAGATGCTGCAATGATATTTCATATATCTCTAATAGCTTTCGAGAAAATGAGGAGAAAAGTTATGTTTATATAAAAATATTAAGTTTCATTTTACTGAGTAATTATTAGTCATAGAACAAATATTCATAATGACAGTTATACAGTTTAATTAGGTGTATCAGATGCTGTAATGATATTTCCAATATATCTAATAGTTTTCGAGAAAATGAGGAGGAAAGTCATGTTTTTAAATAAATATTAAGTTTCATTTTACTGCGTAATTACTAGTCATAGAACAAATATTCATAATATCAGTTTTAGAGTTTAATTAGGTCTATCAGATGCTGCAATTATATTTCCAATATCTCTAATAGCTTTCAAGAAAATGACGAGGAAAGTCATGTAATTATATAAAAATACGGTTTTATTTTACTGCGTAATTATTAGTCATAGAACAAATATTCATAATATCAGTTGTACAGTTGAATCAGGTGTATCAGATGATGCAATGATATTTCCAATATCTCTAATAGCTTTCGAGAAAACGAGGAAGAAAGTAATTTAAAAAAAAGTAAAATTCAGTATTTATTAGTACTAGTGAAAATATTCATAATGACAGTAGTAGATTTTAATTTGGTCTATCAGATGCTTCAATGATATTTCCAATATCTCTAATAGCTTTCGAGAAAATGAGGAGGAAAATCATGTTTTTATATAAATATTAAGTTTCATTTTACTGCGTAATTATTAGTCATAGAAAAAATATTCATAATGAGAGTTGTACAGTTTAATTAGGTATATCAGATGCTGCAATGATATTTCCAATATCTCTAATAGCTTTCGGGAAAATGAGGAGGAAAGTCATGTTTTATATAAATATTAAGTTTCATTTTACTGCGTAATTATTAGTCATAGAACAAATATTCATAATTTCAGTTCTACAGTTTAATTAGGTCTATCAGATGCTGCAATGATATTTCCAATATCTCTAATAGATTTCGAGAAAATGAGGAGGAAATTCATTTTTTATATAAATATTAAGTTTCATTTTACTGCGTAATTATTAGTCATAGAACAAATATTAATAATGACAGTTGTACAGTTTAATTAGGTGTATCAGATGCTGCAATGATATTTCATATATCTCTAATAGCTTTCGAGAAAATGAGGAGAAAAGTTATGTTTATATAAAAATATTAAGTTTCATTTTACTGAGTAATTATTAGTCATAGAACAAATATTCATAATGACAGTTATACAGTTTAATTAGGTGTATCAGATGCTGTAATGATATTTCCAATATATCTAATAGTTTTCGAGAAAATGAGGAGGAAAGTCATGTTTTTAAATAAATATTAAGTTTCATTTTACTGCGTAATTACTAGTCATAGAACAAATATTCATAATATCAGTTTTAGAGTTTAATTAGGTCTATCAGATGCTGCAATTATATTTCCAATATCTCTAATAGCTTTCAAGAAAATGACGAGGAAAGTCATGTAATTATATAAAAATACGGTTTTATTTTACTGCGTAATTATTAGTCATAGAACAAATATTCATAATATCAGTTGTACAGTTGAATCAGGTGTATCAGATGATGCAATGATATTTCCAATATCTCTAATAGCTTTCGAGAAAACGAGGAAGAAAGTAATTTAAAAAAAAGTAAAATTCAGTATTTATTAGTACTAGTGAAAATATTCATAATGACAGTAGTAGATTTTAATTTGGTCTATCAGATGCTTCAATGATATTTCCAATATCTCTAATAGCTTTCGAGAAAATGAGGAGGAAAATCATGTTTTTATATAAATATTAAGTTTCATTTTACTGCGTAATTATTAGTCATAGAAAAAATATTCATAATGAGAGTTGTACAGTTTAATTAGGTATATCAGATGCTGCAATGATATTTCCAATATCTCTAATAGCTTTCGGGAAAATGAGGAGGAAAGTCATGTTTTTATATAAATATTAAGTTTCATTTTACTGCGTAATTATTAGTCATAGAACAAATATTCATAATTTCAGTTCTACAGTTTAATTAGGTCTATCAGATGCTGCAATGATATTTCCAATATCTCTAATAGATTTCGAGAAAATGAGGAGGAAATTAATTTTTTATATAAATATTAAGTTTCATTTTACTGCGTAATTATTAGTCATAGAACAAATATTAATAATGACAGTTGTACAGTTTAATTAGGTGTATCAGATGCTGCAATGATATTTCATATATCTCTAATAGCTTTCGAGAAAATGAGGAGAAAAGTTATGTTTATATAAAAATATTAAGTTTCATTTTACTGAGTAATTATTAGTCATAGAACAAATATTCATAATGACAGTTATACAGTTTAATTAGGTGTATCAGATGCTGTAATGATATTTCCAATATATCTAATAGTTTTCGAGAAAATGAGGAGGAAAGTCATGTTTTTAAATAAATATTAAGTTTCATTTTACTGCGTAATTACTAGTCATAGAACAAATATTCATAATATCAGTTTTAGAGTTTAATTAGGTCTATCAGATGCTGCAATTATATTTCCAATATCTCTAATAGCTTTCAAGAAAATGACGAGGAAAGTCATGTAATTATATAAAAATACGGTTTTATTTTACTGCGTAATTATTAGTCATAGAACAAATATTCATAATATCAGTTGTACAGTTGAATCAGGTGTATCAGATGATGCAATGATATTTCCAATATCTCTAATAGCTTTCGAGAAAACGAGGAAGAAAGTAATTTAAAAAAAAGTAAAATTCAGTATTTATTAGTACTAGTGAAAATATTCATAATGACAGTAGTAGATTTTAATTTGGTCTATCAGATGCTTCAATGATATTTCCAATATCTCTAATAGCTTTCGAGAAAATGAGGAGGAAAATCATGTTTTTATATAAATATTAAGTTTCATTTTACTGCGTAATTATTAGTCATAGAAAAAATATTCATAATGAGAGTTGTACAGTTTAATTAGGTATATCAGATGCTGCAATGATATTTCCAATATCTCTAATAGCTTTCGGGAAAATGAGGAGGAAAGTCATGTTTATATATAAATATTAAGTTTCATTTTACTGCGTAATTATTAGTCATAGAACAAATATTCATAATTTCAGTTCTACAGTTTAATTAGGTCTATCAGATGCTGCAATGATATTTCCAATATCTCTAATAGATTTCGAGAAAATGAGGAGGAAATTAATTTTTTATATAAATATTAAGTTTCATTTTACTGCGTAATTATTAGTCATAGAACAAATATTAATAATGACAGTTGTACA
This sequence comes from Metacarcinus magister, assembly GCA_029783475.1. Taxonomy (NCBI): domain Eukaryota; kingdom Metazoa; phylum Arthropoda; class Malacostraca; order Decapoda; family Cancridae; genus Metacarcinus; species Metacarcinus magister. The sequence goes on along the minus strand of JAPQNM010000030.1, from coordinate 1,097,092 downwards.
GTTTAATTAGGTGTATCAGATGCTGCAATGATATTTCATATATCTCTAATAGCTTTCGAGAAAATGAGGAGAAAAGTTATGTTTATATAAAAATATTAAGTTTCATTTTACTGAGTAATTATTAGTCATAGAACAAATATTCATAATGACAGTTATACAGTTTAATTAGGTGTATCAGATGCTGTAATGATATTTCCAATATATCTAATAGTTTTCGAGAAAATGAGGAGGAAAGTCATGTTTTTAAATAAATATTAAGTTTCATTTTACTGCGTAATTACTAGTCATAGAACAAATATTCATAATATCAGTTTTAGAGTTTAATTAGGTCTATCAGATGCTGCAATTATATTTCCAATATCTCTAATAGCTTTCAAGAAAATGACGAGGAAAGTCATGTAATTATATAAAAATACGGTTTTATTTTACTGCGTAATTATTAGTCATAGAACAAATATTCATAATATCAGTTGTACAGTTGAATCAGGTGTATCAGATGATGCAATGATATTTCCAATATCTCTAATAGCTTTCGAGAAAACGAGGAAGAAAGTAATTTAAAAAAAAGTAAAATTCAGTATTTATTAGTACTAGTGAAAATATTCATAATGACAGTAGTAGATTTTAATTTGGTCTATCAGATGCTTCAATGATATTTCCAATATCTCTAATAGCTTTCGAGAAAATGAGGAGGAAAATCATGTTTTTATATAAATATTAAGTTTCATTTTACTGCGTAATTATTAGTCATAGAAAAAATATTCATAATGAGAGTTGTACAGTTTAATTAGGTATATCAGATGCTGCAATGATATTTCCAATATCTCTAATAGCTTTCGGGAAAATGAGGAGGAAAGTCATGTTTATATATAAATATTAAGTTTCATTTTACTGCGTAATTATTAGTCATAGAACAAATATTCATAATTTCAGTTCTACAGTTTAATTAGGTCTATCAGATGCTGCAATGATATTTCCAATATCTCTAATAGATTTCGAGAAAATGAGGAGGAAATTCATTTTTTATATAAATATTAAGTTTCATTTTACTGCGTAATTATTAGTCATAGAACAAATATTAATAATGACAGTTGTACAGTTTAATTAGGTGTATCAGATGCTGCAATGATATTTCATATATCTCTAATAGCTTTCGAGAAAATGAGGAGAAAAGTTATGTTTATATAAAAATATTAAGTTTCATTTTACTGAGTAATTATTAGTCATAGAACAAATATTCATAATGACAGTTATACAGTTTAATTAGGTGTATCAGATGCTGTAATGATATTTCCAATATATCTAATAGTTTTCGAGAAAATGAGGAGGAAAGTCATGTTTTTAAATAAATATTAAGTTTCATTTTACTGCGTAATTACTAGTCATAGAACAAATATTCATAATATCAGTTTTAGAGTTTAATTAGGTCTATCAGATGCTGCAATTATATTTCCAATATCTCTAATAGCTTTCAAGAAAATGACGAGGAAAGTCATGTTATTATATAAAAATACGGTTTTATTTTACTGCGTAATTATTAGTCATAGAACAAATATTCATAATATCAGTTGTACAGTTGAATCAGGTGTATCAGATGATGCAATGATATTTCCAATATCTCTAATAGCTTTCGAGAAAACGAGGAAGAAAGTAATTAAAAAAAAGTAAAATTCAGTATTTATTAGTACTAGTGAAAATATTCATAATGACAGTAGTAGATTTTAATTTGGTCTATCAGATGCTTCAATGATATTTCCAATATCTCTAATAGCTTTCGAGAAAATGAGGAGGAAAATCATGTTTTTATATAAATATTAAGTTTCATTTTACTGCGTAATTATTAGTCATAGAAAAAATATTCATAATGAGAGTTGTACAGTTTAATTAGGTATATCAGATGCTGCAATGATATTTCCAATATCTCTAATAGCTTTCGGGAAAATGAGGAGGAAAGTCATGTTTTTATATAAATATTAAGTTTCATTTTACTGCGTAATTATTAGTCATAGAACAAATATTCATAATTTCAGTTCTACAGTTTAATTAGGTCTATCAGATGCTGCAATGATATTTCCAATATCTCTAATAGATTTCGAGAAAATGAGGAGGAAATTCATTTTTTATATAAATATTAAGTTTCATTTTACTGCGTAATTATTAGTCATAGAACAAATATTAATAATGACAGTTGTACAGTTTAATTAGGTGTATCAGATGCTGCAATGATATTTCATATATCTCTAATAGCTTTCGAGAAAATGAGGAGAAAAGTTATGTTTATATAAAAATATTAAGTTTCATTTTACTGAGTAATTATTAGTCATAGAACAAATATTCATAATGACAGTTATACAGTTTAATTAGGTGTATCAGATGCTGTAATGATATTTCCAATATATCTAATAGTTTTCGAGAAAATGAGGAGGAAAGTCATGTTTTTAAATAAATATTAAGTTTCATTTTACTGCGTAATTATTAGTCATAGAACAAATATTCATAATATCAGTTTTACAGTTTAATTAGGTCTATCAGATGCTGCAATTATATTTCCAATATCTCTAATAGCTTTCAAGAAAATGACGAGGAAAGTCATGTTATTATATAAAAATACGGTTTTATTTTACTGCGTAATTATTAGTCATAGAACAAATATTCATAATATCAGTTGTACAGTTGAATCAGGTGTATCAGATGATGCAATGATATTTCCAATATCTCTAATAGCTTTCGAGAAAACGAGGAAGAAAGTAATTTAAAAAAAAGTAAAATTCAGTATTTATTAGTACTAGTGAAAATATTCATAATGACAGTAGTAGATTTTAATTTGGTCTATCAGATGCTTCAATGATATTTCCAATATCTCTAATAGCTTTCGAGAAAATGAGGAGGAAAATCATGTTTTTATATAAATATTAAGTTTCATTTTACTGCGTAATTATTAGTCATAGAAAAAATATTCATAATGAGAGTTGTACAGTTTAATTAGGTATATCAGATGCTGCAATGATATTTCCAATATCTCTAATAGCTTTCGGGAAAATGAGGAGGAAAGTCATGTTTTTATATAAATATTAAGTTTCATTTTACTGCGTAATTATTAGTCATAGAACAAATATTCATAATTTCAGTTCTACAGTTTAATTAGGTCTATCAGATGCTGCAATGATATTTCCAATATCTCTAATAGATTTCGAGAAAATGAGGAGGAAATTAATTTTTTATATAAATATTAAGTTTCATTTTACTGCGTAATTATTAGTCATAGAACAAATATTAATAATGACAGTTGTACAGTTTAATTAGGTGTATCAGATGCTGCAATGATATTTCATATATCTCTAATAGCTTTCGAGAAAATGAGGAGAAAAGTTATGTTTATATAAAAATATTAAGTTTCATTTTACTGAGTAATTATTAGTCATAGAACAAATATTCATAATGACAGTTATACAGTTTAATTAGGTGTATCAGATGCTGTAATGATATTTCCAATATATCTAATAGTTTTCGAGAAAATGAGGAGGAAAGTCATGTTTTTAAATAAATATTAAGTTTCATTTTACTGCGTAATTACTAGTCATAGAACAAATATTCATAATATCAGTTTTAGAGTTTAATTAGGTCTATCAGATGCTGCAATTATATTTCCAATATCTCTAATAGCTTTCAAGAAAATGACGAGGAAAGTCATGTAATTATATAAAAATACGGTTTTATTTTACTGCGTAATTATTAGTCATAGAACAAATATTCATAATATCAGTTGTACAGTTGAATCAGGTGTATCAGATGATGCAATGATATTTCCAATATCTCTAATAGCTTTCGAGAAAACGAGGAAGAAAGTAATTTAAAAAAAAGTAAAATTCAGTATTTATTAGTACTAGTGAAAATATTCATAATGACAGTAGTAGATTTTAATTTGGTCTATCAGATGCTTCAATGATATTTCCAATATCTCTAATAGCTTTCGAGAAAATGAGGAGGAAAATCATGTTTTTATATAAATATTAAGTTTCATTTTACTGCGTAATTATTAGTCATAGAAAAAATATTCATAATGAGAGTTGTACAGTTTAATTAGGTATATCAGATGCTGCAATGATATTTCCAATATCTCTAATAGCTTTCGGGAAAATGAGGAGGAAAGTCATGTTTTTATATAAATATTAAGTTTCATTTTACTGCGTAATTATTAGTCATAGAACAAATATTCATAATTTCAGTTCTACAGTTTAATTAGGTCTATCAGATGCTGCAATGATATTTCCAATATCTCTAATAGATTTCGAGAAAATGAGGAGGAAATTCATTTTTTATATAAATATTAAGTTTCATTTTACTGCGTAATTATTAGTCATAGAACAAATATTAATAATGACAGTTGTACAGTTTAATTAGGTGTATCAGATGCTGCAATGATATTTCATATATCTCTAATAGCTTTCGAGAAAATGAGGAGAAAAGTTATGTTTATATAAAAATATTAAGTTTCATTTTACTGAGTAATTATTAGTCATAGAACAAATATTCATAATGACAGTTATACAGTTTAATTAGGTGTATCAGATGCTGTAATGATATTTCCAATATATCTAATAGTTTTCGAGAAAATGAGGAGGAAAGTCATGTTTTTAAATAAATATTAAGTTTCATTTTACTGCGTAATTATTAGTCATAGAACAAATATTCATAATATCAGTTTTACAGTTTAATTAGGTCTATCAGATGCTGCAATTATATTTCCAATATCTCTAATAGCTTTCAAGAAAATGACGAGGAAAGTCATGTTATTATATAAAAATACGGTTTTATTTTACTGCGTAATTATTAGTCATAGAACAAATATTCATAATATCAGTTGTACAGTTGAATCAGGTGTATCAGATGATGCAATGATATTTCCAATATCTCTAATAGATTTCGAGAAAACGAGGAAGAAAGTAATTTAAAAAAAAGTAAAATTCAGTATTTATTAGTACTAGTGAAAATATTCATAATGACAGTAGTAGATTTTAATTTGGTCTATCAGATGCTTCAATGATATTTCCAATATCTCTAATAGCTTTCGAGAAAATGAGGAGGAAAATCATGTTTTTATATAAATATTAAGTTTCATTTTACTGCGTAATTATTAGTCATAGAAAAAATATTCATAATGAGAGTTGTACAGTTTAATTAGGTATATCAGATGCTGCAATGATATTTCCAATATCTCTAATAGCTTTCGGGAAAATGAGGAGGAAAGTCATGTTTTTATATAAATATTAAGTTTCATTTTACTGCGTAATTATTAGTCATAGAACAAATATTCATAATTTCCGTTCTACAGTTTAATTAGGTCTATCAGATGCTGCAATGATATTTCCAATATCTCTAATAGATTTCGAGAAAATGAGGAGGAAATTCATTTTTTATATAAATATTAAGTTTCATTTTACTGCGTAATTATTAGTCATAGAACAAATATTAATAATGACAGTTGTACAGTTTAATTAGGTGTATCAGATGCTGCAATGATATTTCATATATCTCTAATAGCTTTCGAGAAAATGAGGAGAAAAGTTATGTTTATATAAAAATATTAAGTTTCATTTTACTGAGTAATTATTAGTCATAGAACAAATATTCATAATGACAGTTATACAGTTTAATTAGGTGTATCAGATGCTGTAATGATATTTCCAATATATCTAATAGTTTTCGAGAAAATGAGGAGGAAAGTCATGTTTTTAAATAAATATTAAGTTTCATTTTACTGCGTAATTACTAGTCATAGAACAAATATTCATAATATCAGTTTTAGAGTTTAATTAGGTCTATCAGATGCTGCAATTATATTTCCAATATCTCTAATAGCTTTCAAGAAAATGACGAGGAAAGTCATGTAATTATATAAAAATACGGTTTTATTTTACTGCGTAATTATTAGTCATAGAACAAATATTCATAATATCAGTTGTACAGTTGAATCAGGTGTATCAGATGATGCAATGATATTTCCAATATCTCTAATAGCTTTCGAGAAAACGAGGAAGAAAGTAATTAAAAAAAAGTAAAATTCAGTATTTATTAGTACTAGTGAAAATATTCATAATGACAGTAGTAGATTTTAATTTGGTCTATCAGATGCTTCAATGATATTTCCAATATCTCTAATAGCTTTCGAGAAAATGAGGAGGAAAATCATGTTTTTATATAAATATTAAGTTTCATTTTACTGCGTAATTATTAGTCATAGAAAAAATATTCATAATGAGAGTTGTACAGTTTAATTAGGTATATCAGATGCTGCAATGATATTTCCAATATCTCTAATAGCTTTCGGGAAAATGAGGAGGAAAGTCATGTTTATATATAAATATTAAGTTTCATTTTACTGCGTAATTATTAGTCATAGAACAAATATTCATAATTTCAGTTCTACAGTTTAATTAGGTCTATCAGATGCTGCAATGATATTTCCAATATCTCTAATAGATTTCGAGAAAATGAGGAGGAAATTAATTTTTTATATAAATATTAAGTTTCATTTTACTGCGTAATTATTAGTCATAGAACAAATATTAATAATGACAGTTGTACAGTTTAATTAGGTGTATCAGATGCTGCAATGATATTTCATATATCTCTAATAGCTTTCGAGAAAATGAGGAGAAAAGTTATGTTTATATAAAAATATTAAGTTTCATTTTACTGAGTAATTATTAGTCATAGAACAAATATTCATAATGACAGTTATACAGTTTAATTAGGTGTATCAGATGCTGTAATGATATTTCCAATATATCTAATAGTTTTCGAGAAAATGAGGAGGAAAGTCATGTTTTTAAATAAATATTAAGTTTCATTTTACTGCGTAATTACTAGTCATAGAACAAATATTCATAATATCAGTTTTAGAGTTTAATTAGGTCTATCAGATGCTGCAATTATATTTCCAATATCTCTAATAGCTTTCAAGAAAATGACGAGGAAAGTCATGTAATTATATAAAAATACGGTTTTATTTTACTGCGTAATTATTAGTCATAGAACAAATATTCATAATATCAGTTGTACAGTTGAATCAGGTGTATCAGATGATGCAATGATATTTCCAATATCTCTAATAGCTTTCGAGAAAACGAGGAAGAAAGTAATTTAAAAAAAAGTAAAATTCAGTATTTATTAGTACTAGTGAAAATATTCATAATGACAGTAGTAGATTTTAATTTGGTCTATCAGATGCTTCAATGATATTTCCAATATCTCTAATAGCTTTCGAGAAAATGAGGAGGAAAATCATGTTTTTATATAAATATTAAGTTTCATTTTACTGCGTAATTATTAGTCATAGAAAAAATATTCATAATGAGAGTTGTACAGTTTAATTAGGTATATCAGATGCTGCAATGATATTTCCAATATCTCTAATAGCTTTCGGGAAAATGAGGAGGAAAGTCATGTTTATATATAAATATTAAGTTTCATTTTACTGCGTAATTATTAGTCATAGAACAAATATTCATAATTTCAGTTCTACAGTTTAATTAGGTCTATCAGATGCTGCAATGATATTTCCAATATCTCTAATAGATTTCGAGAAAATGAGGAGGAAATTAATTTTTTATATAAATATTAAGTTTCATTTTACTGCGTAATTATTAGTCATAGAACAAATATTAATAATGACAGTTGTACAGTTTAATTAGGTGTATCAGATGCTGCAATGATATTTCATATATCTCTAATAGCTTTCGAGAAAATGAGGAGAAAAGTTATGTTTATATAAAAATATTAAGTTTCATTTTACTGAGTAATTATTAGTCATAGAACAAATATTCATAATGACAGTTATACAGTTTAATTAGGTGTATCAGATGCTGTAATGATATTTCCAATATATCTAATAGTTTTCGAGAAAATGAGGAGGAAAGTCATGTTTTTAAATAAATATTAAGTTTCATTTTACTGCGTAATTACTAGTCATAGAACAAATATTCATAATATCAGTTTTAGAGTTTAATTAGGTCTATCAGATGCTGCAATTATATTTCCAATATCTCTAATAGCTTTCAAGAAAATGACGAGGAAAGTCATGTAATTATATAAAAATACGGTTTTATTTTACTGCGTAATTATTAGTCATAGAACAAATATTCATAATATCAGTTGTACAGTTGAATCAGGTGTATCAGATGATGCAATGATATTTCCAATATCTCTAATAGCTTTCGAGAAAACGAGGAAGAAAGTAATTAAAAAAAAAGTAAAATTCAGTATTTATTAGTACTAGTGAAAATATTCATAATGACAGTAGTAGATTTTAATTTGGTCTATCAGATGCTTCAATGATATTTCCAATATCTCTAATAGCTTTCGAGAAAATGAGGAGGAAAATCATGTTTTTATATAAATATTAAGTTTCATTTTACTGCGTAATTATTAGTCATAGAAAAAATATTCATAATGAGAGTTGTACAGTTTAATTAGGTATATCAGATGCTGCAATGATATTTCCAATATCTCTAATAGCTTTCGGGAAAATGAGGAGGAAAGTCATGTTTTTATATAAATATTAAGTTTCATTTTACTGCGTAATTATTAGTCATAGAACAAATATTCATAATTTCCGTTCTACAGTTTAATTAGGTCTATCAGATGCTGCAATGATATTTCCAATATCTCTAATAGATTTCGAGAAAATGAGGAGGAAATTCATTTTTTATATAAATATTAAGTTTCATTTTACTGCGTAATTATTAGTCATAGAACAAATATTAATAATGACAGTTGTACAGTTTAATTAGGTGTATCAGATGCTGCAATGATATTTCATATATCTCTAATAGCTTTCGAGAAAATGAGGAGAAAAGTTATGTTTATATAAAAATATTAAGTTTCATTTTACTGAGTAATTATTAGTCATAGAACAAATATTCATAATGACAGTTATACAGTTTAATTAGGTGTATCAGATGCTGTAATGATATTTCCAATATATCTAATAGTTTTCGAGAAAATGAGGAGGAAAGTCATGTTTTTAAATAAATATTAAGTTTCATTTTACTGCGTAATTACTAGTCATAGAACAAATATTCATAATATCAGTTTTAGAGTTTAATTAGGTCTATCAGATGCTGCAATTATATTTCCAATATCTCTAATAGCTTTCAAGAAAATGACGAGGAAAGTCATGTAATTATATAAAAATACGGTTTTATTTTACTGCGTAATTATTAGTCATAGAACAAATATTCATAATATCAGTTGTACAGTTGAATCAGGTGTATCAGATGATGCAATGATATTTCCAATATCTCTAATAGCTTTCGAGAAAACGAGGAAGAAAGTAATTTAAAAAAAAGTAAAATTCAGTATTTATTAGTACTAGTGAAAATATTCATAATGACAGTAGTAGATTTTAATTTGGTCTATCAGATGCTTCAATGATATTTCCAATATCTCTAATAGCTTTCGAGAAAATGAGGAGGAAAATCATGTTTTTATATAAATATTAAGTTTCATTTTACTGCGTAATTATTAGTCATAGAAAAAATATTCATAATGAGAGTTGTACAGTTTAATTAGGTATATCAGATGCTGCAATGATATTTCCAATATCTCTAATAGCTTTCGGGAAAATGAGGAGGAAAGTCATGTTTATATATAAATATTAAGTTTCATTTTACTGCGTAATTATTAGTCATAGAACAAATATTCATAATTTCAGTTCTACAGTTTAATTAGGTCTATCAGATGCTGCAATGATATTTCCAATATCTCTAATAGATTTCGAGAAAATGAGGAGGAAATTCATTTTTTATATAAATATTAAGTTTCATTTTACTGCGTAATTATTAGTCATAGAACAAATATTAATAATGACAGTTGTACAGTTTAATTAGGTGTATCAGATGCTGCAATGATATTTCATATATCTCTAATAGCTTTCGAGAAAATGAGGAGAAAAGTTATGTTTATATAAAAATATTAAGTTTCATTTTACTGAGTAATTATTAGTCATAGAACAAATATTCATAATGACAGTTATACAGTTTAATTAGGTGTATCAGATGCTGTAATGATATTTCCAATATATCTAATAGTTTTCGAGAAAATGAGGAGGAAAGTCATGTTTTTAAATAAATATTAAGTTTCATTTTACTGCGTAATTATTAGTCATAGAACAAATATTCATAATATCAGTTTTACAGTTTAATTAGGTCTATCAGATGCTGCAATTATATTTCCAATATCTCTAATAGCTTTCAAGAAAATGACGAGGAAAGTCATGTTATTATATAAAAATACGGTTTTATTTTACTGCGTAATTATTAGTCATAGAACAAATATTCATAATATCAGTTGTACAGTTGAATCAGGTGTATCAGATGATGCAATGATATTTCCAATATCTCTAATAGATTTCGAGAAAACGAGGAAGAAAGTAATTTAAAAAAAAGTAAAATTCAGTATTTATTAGTACTAGTGAAAATATTCATAATGACAGTAGTAGATTTTAATTTGGTCTATCAGATGCTTCAATGATATTTCCAATATCTCTAATAGCTTTCGAGAAAATGAGGAGGAAAATCATGTTTTTATATAAATATTAAGTTTCATTTTACTGCGTAATTATTAGTCATAGAAAAAATATTCATAATGAGAGTTGTACAGTTTAATTAGGTATATCAGATGCTGCAATGATATTTCCAATATCTCTAATAGCTTTCGGGAAAATGAGGAGGAAAGTCATGTTTTTATATAAATATTAAGTTTCATTTTACTGCGTAATTATTAGTCATAGAACAAATATTCATAATTTCCGTTCTACAGTTTAATTAGGTCTATCAGATGCTGCAATGATATTTCCAATATCTCTAATAGATTTCGAGAAAATGAGGAGGAAATTCATTTTTTATATAAATATTAAGTTTCATTTTACTGCGTAATTATTAGTCATAGAACAAATATTAATAATGACAGTTGTACAGTTTAATTAGGTGTATCAGATGCTGCAATGATATTTCATATATCTCTAATAGCTTTCGAGAAAATGAGGAGAAAAGTTATGTTTATATAAAAATATTAAGTTTCATTTTACTGAGTAATTATTAGTCATAGAACAAATATTCATAATGACAGTTATACAGTTTAATTAGGTGTATCAGATGCTGTAATGATATTTCCAATATATCTAATAGTTTTCGAGAAAATGAGGAGGAAAGTCATGTTTTTAAATAAATATTAAGTTTCATTTTACTGCGTAATTACTAGTCATAGAACAAATATTCATAATATCAGTTTTAGAGTTTAATTAGGTCTATCAGATGCTGCAATTATATTTCCAATATCTCTAATAGCTTTCAAGAAAATGACGAGGAAAGTCATGTAATTATATAAAAATACGGTTTTATTTTACTGCGTAATTATTAGTCATAGAACAAATATTCATAATATCAGTTGTACAGTTGAATCAGGTGTATCAGATGATGCAATGATATTTCCAATATCTCTAATAGCTTTCGAGAAAACGAGGAAGAAAGTAATTTAAAAAAAAGTAAAATTCAGTATTTATTAGTACTAGTGAAAATATTCATAATGACAGTAGTAGATTTTAATTTGGTCTATCAGATGCTTCAATGATATTTCCAATATCTCTAATAGCTTTCGAGAAAATGAGGAGGAAAATCATGTTTTTATATAAATATTAAGTTTCATTTTACTGCGTAATTATTAGTCATAGAAAAAATATTCATAATGAGAGTTGTACAGTTTAATTAGGTATATCAGATGCTGCAATGATATTTCCAATATCTCTAATAGCTTTCGGGAAAATGAGGAGGAAAGTCATGTTTATATATAAATATTAAGTTTCATTTTACTGCGTAATTATTAGTCATAGAACAAATATTCATAATTTCAGTTCTACAGTTTAATTAGGTCTATCAGATGCTGCAATGATATTTCCAATATCTCTAATAGATTTCGAGAAAATGAGGAGGAAATTCATTTTTTATATAAATATTAAGTTTCATTTTACTGCGTAATTATTAGTCATAGAACAAATATTAATAATGACAGTTGTACAGTTTAATTAGGTGTATCAGATGCTGCAATGATATTTCATATATCTCTAATAGCTTTCGAGAAAATGAGGAGAAAAGTTATGTTTATATAAAAATATTAAGTTTCATTTTACTGAGTAATTATTAGTCATAGAACAAATATTCATAATGACAGTTATACAGTTTAATTAGGTGTATCAGATGCTGTAATGATATTTCCAATATATCTAATAGTTTTCGAGAAAATGAGGAGGAAAGTCATGTTTTTAAATAAATATTAAGTTTCATTTTACTGCGTAATTATTAGTCATAGAACAAATATTCATAATATCAGTTTTACAGTTTAATTAGGTCTATCAGATGCTGCAATTATATTTCCAATATCTCTAATAGCTTTCAAGAAAATGACGAGGAAAGTCATGTTATTATATAAAAATACGGTTTTATTTTACTGCGTAATTATTAGTCATAGAACAAATATTCATAATATCAGTTGTACAGTTGAATCAGGTGTATCAGATGATGCAATGATATTTCCAATATCTCTAATAGCTTTCGAGAAAACGAGGAAGAAAGTAATTTAAAAAAAAGTAAAATTCAGTATTTATTAGTACTAGTGAAAATATTCATAATGACAGTAGTAGATTTTAATTTGGTCTATCAGATGCTTCAATGATATTTCCAATATCTCTAATAGCTTTCGAGAAAATGAGGAGGAAAATCATGTTTTTATATAAATATTAAGTTTCATTTTACTGCGTAATTATTAGTCATAGAAAAAATATTCATAATGAGAGTTGTACAGTTTAATTAGGTATATCAGATGCTGCAATGATATTTCCAATATCTCTAATAGCTTTCGGGAAAATGAGGAGGAAAGTCATGTTTTTATATAAATATTAAGTTTCATTTTACTGCGTAATTATTAGTCATAGAACAAATATTCATAATTTCAGTTCTACAGTTTAATTAGGTCTATCAGATGCTGCAATGATATTTCCAATATCTCTAATAGATTTCGAGAAAATGAGGAGGAAATTCATTTTTTATATAAATATTAAGTTTCATTTTACTGCGTAATTATTAGTCATAGAACAAATATTAATAATGACAGTTGTACAGTTTAATTAGGTGTATCAGATGCTGCAATGATATTTCATATATCTCTAATAGCTTTCGAGAAAATGAGGAGAAAAGTTATGTTTATATAAAAATATTAAGTTTCATTTTACTGAGTAATTATTAGTCATAGAACAAATATTCATAATGACAGTTATACAGTTTAATTAGGTGTATCAGATGCTGTAATGATATTTCCAATATATCTAATAGTTTTCGAGAAAATGAGGAGGAAAGTCATGTTTTTAAATAAATATTAAGTTTCATTTTACTGCGTAATTACTAGTCATAGAACAAATATTCATAATATCAGTTTTAGAGTTTAATTAGGTCTATCAGATGCTGCAATTATATTTCCAATATCTCTAATAGCTTTCAAGAAAATGACGAGGAAAGTCATGTAATTATATAAAAATACGGTTTTATTTTACTGCGTAATTATTAGTCATAGAACAAATATTCATAATATCAGTTGTACAGTTGAATCAGGTGTATCAGATGATGCAATGATATTTCCAATATCTCTAATAGCTTTCGAGAAAACGAGGAAGAAAGTAATTAAAAAAAAAGTAAAATTCAGTATTTATTAGTACTAGTGAAAATATTCATAATGACAGTAGTAGATTTTAATTTGGTCTATCAGATGCTTCAATGATATTTCCAATATCTCTAATAGCTTTCGAGAAAATGAGGAGGAAAATCATGTTTTTATATAAATATTAAGTTTCATTTTACTGCGTAATTATTAGTCATAGAAAAAATATTCATAATGAGAGTTGTACAGTTTAATTAGGTATATCAGATGCTGCAATGATATTTCCAATATCTCTAATAGCTTTCGGGAAAATGAGGAGGAAAGTCATGTTTTATATAAATATTAAGTTTCATTTTACTGCGTAATTATTAGTCATAGAACAAATATTCATAATTTCAGTTCTACAGTTTAATTAGGTCTATCAGATGCTGCAATGATATTTCCAATATCTCTAATAGATTTCGAGAAAATGAGGAGGAAATTCATTTTTTATATAAATATTAAGTTTCATTTTACTGCGTAATTATTAGTCATAGAACAAATATTAATAATGACAGTTGTACAGTTTAATTAGGTGTATCAGATGCTGCAATGATATTTCATATATCTCTAATAGCTTTCGAGAAAATGAGGAGAAAAGTTATGTTTATATAAAAATATTAAGTTTCATTTTACTGAGTAATTATTAGTCATAGAACAAATATTCATAATGACAGTTATACAGTTTAATTAGGTGTATCAGATGCTGTAATGATATTTCCAATATATCTAATAGTTTTCGAGAAAATGAGGAGGAAAGTCATGTTTTTAAATAAATATTAAGTTTCATTTTACTGCGTAATTATTAGTCATAGAACAAATATTCATAATATCAGTTTTACAGTTTAATTAGGTCTATCAGATGCTGCAATTATATTTCCAATATCTCTAATAGCTTTCAAGAAAATGACGAGGAAAGTCATGTTATTATATAAAAATACGGTTTTATTTTACTGCGTAATTATTAGTCATAGAACAAATATTCATAATATCAGTTGTACAGTTGAATCAGGTGTATCAGATGATGCAATGATATTTCCAATATCTCTAATAGCTTTCGAGAAAACGAGGAAGAAAGTAATTTAAAAAAAAGTAAAATTCAGTATTTATTAGTACTAGTGAAAATATTCATAATGACAGTAGTAGATTTTAATTTGGTCTATCAGATGCTTCAATGATATTTCCAATATCTCTAATAGCTTTCGAGAAAATGAGGAGGAAAATCATGTTTTTATATAAATATTAAGTTTCATTTTACTGCGTAATTATTAGTCATAGAAAAAATATTCATAATGAGAGTTGTACAGTTTAATTAGGTATATCAGATGCTGCAATGATATTTCCAATATCTCTAATAGCTTTCGGGAAAATGAGGAGGAAAGTCATGTTTTTATATAAATATTAAGTTTCATTTTACTGCGTAATTATTAGTCATAGAACAAATATTCATAATTTCAGTTCTACAGTTTAATTAGGTCTATCAGATGCTGCAATGATATTTCCAATATCTCTAATAGATTTCGAGAAAATGAGGAGGAAATTCATTTTTTATATAAATATTAAGTTTCATTTTACTGCGTAATTATTAGTCATAGAACAAATATTAATAATGACAGTTGTACAGTTTAATTAGGTGTATCAGATGCTGCAATGATATTTCATATATCTCTAATAGCTTTCGAGAAAATGAGGAGAAAAGTTATGTTTATATAAAAATATTAAGTTTCATTTTACTGAGTAATTATTAGTCATAGAACAAATATTCATAATGACAGTTATACAGTTTAATTAGGTGTATCAGATGCTGTAATGATACTTTCCAATATATCTAATAGTTTTCGAGAAAATGAGGAGGAAAGTCATGTTTTTAAATAAATATTAAGTTTCATTTTACTGCGTAATTACTAGTCATAGAACAAATATTCATAATATCAGTTTTAGAGTTTAATTAGGTCTATCAGATGCTGCAATTATATTTCCAATATCTCTAATAGCTTTCAAGAAAATGACGAGGAAAGTCATGTTATTATATAAAAATACGGTTTTTATTTTACTGCGTAATTATTAGTCATAGAACAAATATTCATAATATCAGTTGTAAAGTTGAATCAGGTGTATCAGATGATGCAATGATATTTCCAATATCTCTAATAGCTTTCGAGAAAACGAGGAAGAAAGTAATTTAAAAAAAAGTAAAATTCAGTATTTATTAGTACTAGTGAAAATATTCATAATGACAGTAGTAGATTTTAATTTGGTCTATCAGATGCTTCAATGATATTTCCAATATCTCTAATAGCTTTCGAGAAAATGAGGAGGAAAATCATGTTTTTATATAAATATTAAGTTTCATTTTACTGCGTAATTATTAGTCATAGAAAAAATATTCATAATGAGAGTTGTACAGTTTAATTAGGTATATCAGATGCTGCAATGATATTTCCAATATCTCTAATAGCTTTCGGGAAAATGAGGAGGAAAGTCATGTTTTTATATAAATATTAAGTTTCATTTTACTGCGTAATTATTAGTCATAGAACAAATATTCATAATTTCAGTTCTACAGTTTAATTAGGTCTATCAGATGCTGCAATGATATTTCCAATATCTCTAATAGATTTCGAGAAAATGAGGAGGAAATTCATTTTTTATATAAATATTAAGTTTCATTTTACTGCGTAATTATTAGTCATAGAACAAATATTAATAATGACAGTTTGTACAGTTTAATTAGGTGTATCAGATGCTGCAATGATATTTCATATATCTCTAATAGCTTTCGAGAAAATGAGGAGAAAAGTTATGTTTATATAAAAATATTAAGTTTCATTTTACTGAGTAATTATTAGTCATAGAACAAATATTCATAATGACAGTTATACAGTTTAATTAGGTGTATCAGATGCTGTAATGATATTTCCAATATATCTAATAGTTTTCGAGAAAATGAGGAGGAAAGTCATGTTTTTAAATAAATATTAAGTTTCATTTTACTGCGTAATTACTAGTCATAGAACAAATATTCATAATATCAGTTTTAGAGTTTAATTAGGTCTATCAGATGCTGCAATTATATTTCCAATATCTCTAATAGCTTTCAAGAAAATGACGAGGAAAGTCATGTAATTATATAAAAATACGGTTTTATTTTACTGCGTAATTATTAGTCATAGAACAAATATTCATAATATCAGTTGTACAGTTGAATCAGGTGTATCAGATGATGCAATGATATTTCCAATATCTCTAATAGCTTTCGAGAAAACGAGGAAGAAAGTAATTTAAAAAAAAGTAAAATTCAGTATTTATTAGTACTAGTGAAAATATTCATAATGACAGTAGTAGATTTTAATTTGGTCTATCAGATGCTTCAATGATATTTCCAATATCTCTAATAGCTTTCGAGAAAATGAGGAGGAAAATCATGTTTTTATATAAATATTAAGTTTCATTTTACTGCGTAATTATTAGTCATAGAAAAAATATTCATAATGAGAGTTGTACAGTTTAATTAGGTATATCAGATGCTGCAATGATATTTCCAATATCTCTAATAGCTTTCGGGAAAATGAGGAGGAAAGTCATGTTTATATATAAATATTAAGTTTCATTTTACTGCGTAATTATTAGTCATAGAACAAATATTCATAATTTCAGTTCTACAGTTTAATTAGGTCTATCAGATGCTGCAATGATATTTCCAATATCTCTAATAGATTTCGAGAAAATGAGGAGGAAATTCATTTTTTATATAAATATTAAGTTTCATTTTACTGCGTAATTATTAGTCATAGAACAAATATTAATAATGACAGTTGTACAGTTTAATTAGGTGTATCAGATGCTGCAATGATATTTCATATATCTCTAATAGCTTTCGAGAAAATGAGGAGAAAAGTTATGTTTATATAAAAATATTAAGTTTCATTTTACTGAGTAATTATTAGTCATAGAACAAATATTCATAATGACAGTTATACAGTTTAATTAGGTGTATCAGATGCTGTAATGATATTTCCAATATATCCAATAGTTTTCGAGAAAATGAGGAGGAAAGTCATGTTTTTAAATTAATATTAAGTTTAATTTTATTGCGTAATTATTAGTCATAGAACAAATATTCATAATATCAGTTGTACAGTTTAATTAGGTGTATCAGATGCTGCAATGATATTTCCAATATCTCTAATAGCTTTCGAGAAAATGAGGAGGAAAGTCATGTTTTTAAATAAATATTAAGTTTCATTTTACTGCGTAATTATTAGTCATAGAACAAATATTCATAATATCAGTTTTACAGTTTATTTAGGTCTATCAGAAGCTGCAATGATATTTCCAATATCTCTAATAGCTTTCGGGAAAATGAGGAGGAAAGTCATGTTTTTAAATAAATATTAAGTTTAATTTTACTGCGTAATTATTAGTCATAGAACAAATATTCATAATATTAGTTGTACAGTTGAATTAGGTGTATCAGATGATGCAAATATATTTCCAATATCTCTAATAGCTTTCGAGAAAACGAGGAAGAAAGTAATTTTAAAAAAAAGTAAAATTCAGTATTTATTAGTACTAGTGAAAATATTCATAATGACAGTAGTAGATTTTAATCAGGTCTATCAGATGCTGCAATGATATTTCCAATATCTCTAATAGCTTTCGAGAAAATGAGGAGGAATGTCATGTTTTTATATAAATATATAGTTTCATTTTACTGCGTAATTATTAGTCATAGAAGAAATATTCATAATGTCAGTTTTACAGTTTAATTAGGTCTATCAGATGCTGCAGTGATATTTTCAATATCTCTAATAGCTTTCGAGAAAATGAGGAGGAAAATCATGTTTTTATGTAAATATTAAGTTTCATTTTACTGCGTAATTATTAGTCATAGAACAAATATTCATAATGAGAGTTGTACAGTTTAATTAGGTGTATCAGAACCTGCAATGATATTTCCAATATCTCTAATAGCTTTCGAGAAAATGAGGAGGAAAGTCATGTTTTTATATAAATATTAAGTTTCATTTTACTGCGTAATTATTAGTCATAGAACAAATATTCATAATGTCAGTTGTACAGTTTAATTAGGTGTATCAGATGCTGCAATGATATTTCCAATATTTCTAATAGCTTTCGGGAAAATGAGGAGGAATGTCATGTTTATATATAAATATTAAGTTTAATTTTACTGCGTAATTATTAGTCATAAAACAAATATTCATAATGACAGTTGTACAGTTTAATTAGGTGTATCAGATGCTGCAATGATATTTCCAATATTTCCAATATTTTTAATATCCAATATTTAATGTTAGCTAGAAGAGCCCGTCGCTGACGGCCGACAGAGCGACGGTTATATATTGCTGCTTGCGGTGTTGCCAAACCGCAGTTATCGTACCGTAAAATTATCTATTGAATATCACATAAATACTCATAAGAACGGTAATTCTGATACATAAGACAATAGAAATTTGTAAATAATGATAAAAGTTGTTACACTGGCCTATACTTATTGTCATCATACGTTTGGTATATGCATGGGAATTATATAAAGATCTTGGCACAGACGTCGTGCCGCAAACACAGGAGAGGGAGACGCTGCTGGCACATACGGTGTGCCGCAAGAACTGAATGGGTTAAGGATGGGAAATAATTATAAGGGTGAAGGTGATAATATTTATTTATAATCCTCATAATTGTGCTTCTGTGTGTGTGTGTGTGTGTGTGTGTGTGTGTGTGTGTGTGTGTGTGTGTGTGTGTGTGTGTGTGTGTTCTTGTTCTTGTTCTAGTTTATATTTGTCTTCTTTTTCATCATCATCATCTTCTTCTAATCCTTCTTTCTATTCCTCTTCTTATTCTTACAACTTCAACACTAATCTCTTCTCTTCACCATTCTACCTTCCTCCTCCTCCTCCTCCTCCTCCTCCTCCTCCTCCTCCTCCTCCTCCTCCTCCTCCTCCTCCTCCTCCTCCTCCTCTTCCTCCTCCTCCTCCTCTCTTCATCACACTCAGGGCAGTTCAGGTATCGTTCCATTCTTTCTATTCCTTGCATTATTCCTCTTTCCTCCACTTCTTCTACTTCCACTCCTTCCTCCACTTCTTCTTCGCATTACGTCAGGTATTTTCCTTTTCCTTGCCCTTACAAACGCTCCCTTCAGCCTTCTCTCCAGCCTTCCCGTA
>JAPQNM010000030.1:1064664-1067164 GCA_029783475.1 Metacarcinus magister | reverse complement strand
GAGGGAAAGGAGAGAGAGAGAGAGAGAGAGAGAGAGAGAGAGAGAGAGAGAGAGAGAGAGAGAGAGAGAGAATTGCGATGCGTGAATATAAATTGATGTTATTAAAAAAAAAATTATCATTCTCTCTCTCTCTCTCTCTCTCTCTCTCTCTCTCTCTCTCTCTCTCTCTCTCTCTCTCTCTCTCTCTCTCTCTCTCTCTCTCTCTCACACACACAGATAACAACATCCTAGGCGGTACTCGGCGCATAGGTCTACTACATCAGCCGAGCTCCCTGTCCTGAGGTAGAGCAAGGATAAAGAAAGAGATTAAAGATTAGAGAAAATTAAAGATAGTGAAAGAAAGAAAGAAAGCCAGAAAGTGAGAAAATGAAATAAAAAAAATAATAATAATAGTGATGAAGAAAATGTCAAGAAAATGAAGAAAGAAAGAAAAAAATGATAATAAATAGAAATAAAGATTAAATAAAGAAAATAAAATAAAAAAATAAATAAATAAATAAATAAATAAAATAAAGAAAATAAGTGAGATATAGAAACCAAGACTAACAACCCAACACAAAATAACAAAACAAAGAAGAATAACAATAACAAGAAAAATAACAAAACACACTAGTCAGTTTGTTTGTTTGTGTGTTTGTTTGTTTGTGTGTTTGTTTGTGTGTGTGTGTGTTTGTTATTGCGTGTGTTTAGTCCTTTCTTTCTTTGTCTGTTTTGTTTGTTTTGTGTTTGAAGAAGAAGAAGAAGAAGAAGAAGAAGAAGAAGAAGAAGACAACGAAGAGGAAGAAAAGTGTTTGTCATTTAGTGTTTACATACATACATACATACATACATACACACACATACATACATACATACATACATACACACAAACAAACATACACAATAAGAAGGAAGGAAATAAAAAGAGAATTGGAGAGAAAGGAGTAAATTTTTTTCCTCCTTCTCTCCTTTCCTCCAATTTTCCTTCCCCCCCCCCTCTCCCGTCCCTCCCCCCTACGATACTTGGAAGAAGAGTTTATAGCCAAGACTTTCCTCCATCTCTCCATCTCTCCATTTGTTTCCTCCAATATGGCCGTCTCTCCAGGTAAGACTAATTTAATATTGCATTTTTTTTTATTATTGTTATTTTTTGTTATCATTATTATTATTGTTATTATTATTATTATTATTATTATTATCATTATTATCTTCTTGTTCTTTGTTTTTTTTTCTTCATTTTCTTGTAGTTATCTTTTTTTCTTCTTATCCTACTGCTCTATCTCTCCTCTCTCTCTCTTTTTTCTCTCTTTCTCTCTCTATCTATCTATCTATCTCTCTCTATCTATCTATCTCACTCATTAAATTTTTTCACAACAGGACGAAAACTCACCACCACCACCACCATGACCTTGACCTTGACCTTACTCCTGCTCTGCGTGGCCTTGAGCGGGGTCACAGCCGGTCCACTTAACAGCGTCGAAGGTGATCTCTGCAGGAAAATGAACGGGAGACGCTATTACTTAGAGGCAAACACACTCGCTAAGGTGACGGCTATCAATGTCACCTTACCCTATGTACCCTCGGTTGGCTGCCTCGTCTAAGCTGAAATTGGCGCTCCTACCCTTTCATCGTCTCCCCTTGCAGCATAGGTAAGAGTAGTAGTAGTAGTAGTAGTAGTAGTAGTAGTAGTAGTAGTAGTAGTAGTAGTAGTAGTAGTAATAGTTATAATAATAGTTAAACTTACAATAATAGTGATAATAACAATAATAACTTTTTTTTTGGTTTCCCTCACAGACACCCAGAGAGGAAAAGACACTCTCCTTCTCAACCTGACCTACGTAACAACACCACAGCCACCACCACAGACACCACAGCCTCAGCCCCAGCCCCAGCCCCAGCCCCTAAGCAGCAAACGAGACTCTACAGACCTTTCACCCACTACCAATTCCGCCAGGCACAGGAGGAGAAGGGCCAGGAGGAGGAGGAGGAGGAGGGAGAGGAGGGAGAGGTTGGGGTGTCACCATCCTCGTCTTCATCAATTAGTGACCCTTTCCGATGTGGGGCTGAGTTTTACACCTGTCCTGAATGTCACCTGGAGTTTACCTTTGTGACTGTTAACCTGCCCACTTGTTCCCGTGATCACTCCTGCAGGTACGTACACACACACACACACACACACACACACACACACACACACACACACACACACACACACACACACACACACACACACACACACACACACACACACACACACACAGAGACACACACTCTTTCTCTCTCTCTGATAGCTGTCCTAAACACACTTACCTTACCTTACCTTACCTTACCTTTTCTTCCTTCCCTTTGTATACAGGTGTGATTATGTAAGGGTGCGTGAGCCCCCGTACACAGGTGGGGGCGGGGGGCGTGATGTGTGCTCTACAGGTGCCCCCTCCCCCCCCTCCTTCGCCACACAAACAAGAGAGGTCATTGTGGATTTCTTGTACGCCACCAAACACACCCATGCATTCTCCATCAC
>JAPQNM010000030.1:1039664-1047164 GCA_029783475.1 Metacarcinus magister | reverse complement strand
TCTTTTTATTATTGTTATTATTATTGTTATTGTTGTTATTGTTTTTTTTTTTTTTTTACTTTATTACACACACACACACACACACACACACACACACACACACACACACACACACACACACACACACACACACACACCCACACACACACACACCCAAAACACACCCCAAAACACCCCAAAACACACCCAAAACACACCAAAACACACCAAAACACACCCCAAACACACCCCAAAAACACACCCCAACTCACCTCCTAGAATGCATAGCTGTGATAGGCTCCCACGTGTTCCTCCTTGGGTTGTATCTCTCCACAGACGACATACACATAGTCCCATCATTGCCCCCTACACAGTACAACATGCCCCCTACTACAGAGGTGCCACAGCTGCTCCTCCTGCTCATCATAGGTGGCACGGACATCCACTTCCCAACGCGTGGATCCAGTCTCTCCACCGTGCATTGGTAGTTAGTGGAGTCAAATCCGCCCAAAGCATATATACACGAATCTGAAAGGGAAGAAGGAGAGTGGTTAGGTAGAGGGAGTGTGGGGTGAGGTGGAGGGATGACACACACACACACACACACACACACACACACACACACACACACACACACACACACTCACACTCACACTCACACTCACTCACCTAGTAGAGCCACTCTGCAGTACCTCCTTCGGGTGGCCATGGCGGGGCAGGAGGTCCACGTGCCAGTGAGGGGGTCGTACCTCTCCACACTACTCAGGCAGGAGGCGCCGTCGTACCCTGAGGAGGAGGAGGAGGGAGGAGGTGGGAAGAGGGAGGTTAGATTTGGTAGTAAGAATGAAATGTATATATATGTGTGTTTATCCTTGTATTATATTTATTATACTTATTTTCTTATTATCTTTACACACACACACACACACCCACACCCACACCCACACCCACACACACACCCACCTCCCACACAGTAGATGAGCCCATTGTTTGAGCCCACGCCTAGACAGGATCGCTTAGTCCCCATTGCAGTAATATTCATCCACTTGTTCAAGGCTGGGTTGTACATCTCACACGAGCTCAGGTCACACGCCCCATCGTACCCGCCCATCACGTACAGGTAACGACCCAGCGACGTCACACCTGCACGGGACCTGGTTTGAGGGTGAAAAGGGGGTGTTGTTAGTGTTGGGGTTGTTGTTAATATTGTTAGATAGAGAAGGAAAGATAGTAATTGCCAAAAAAACCGAAAGAAAGTGAGATAATACAGTTAGATAAGAGTGTTGTTGTTCTCTCTCTCTCTCTCTCTCTCTCTCTCTCTCTCTCTCTCTCTCTCTCTCTCTCTCTCTCTCTCTCTCTCTCTCTCTCTCTCTCTCACCTGCGGTAGTTCATGGAGGCTACGGGCATCCACCTGTCTGTGCGCGGGTTGTAACACTCCACCTCACTGTGTATAGCGAACAGACTGCCTCCACCTGGGTTAGTTAGGTTAGATTAGGTTAGGTTAGGTTAGGTTAGGTTAGGTTGGGTTAGGTTAGGTTAGGTTAGGTTAGGTTAGGTTGGGTTAGGTTAGGTTAGGTTAGGTTGGGTTAGGTTAGGTTAGGTTAGGTTAGGTTAGGTACATACATACACTCATACATACATTTTCATTTATTATATTAGGTTAGGTTAGGAAAGGTGGAAGAGTTAGAGGTTAGTAGTGGAAGGGTGGAAGGGTTAGAGGTGGAAGGAATAACACACACACACACACACACACACACACACACACACACACACTCACCACACGCAAACACATAAGGTTTCACGCCATCAGGTTGTCGTTCAATGGTCCTTGGGGAGGCTAGGACCGTCCTCTGCTCGGGTAGGAGGTGATACTTGAGGGCCTCGAGGAGTAGGTGGTGGCAGGCCGCGTTCTCCCTCACCAAGGGCTCCGCGTCAACATTCGAAGTGAGGAAGTCCCGGGCAAGGAGGGGAAGGCGCACGTACTTCAATAGCTGTCCAGAGGGGAATGTTTAGAGAGAGGGGAAATATGGTTTAGAGAGAGGGGAAATATGGTTTAGAGAGGGGGAAATATGGTTTAGAGAGAGGGAAATATGGTTTAGAGAGAGGGAAATATGGTTTAGAGAGGGAGAAATATGGTTTAGAGAGAGGGAAAAAATATGGTTTATAATTAGAAAAAGTATAAAGTTAAGGGGAAGAAAAGGGGAAACAGATAGAAATAGAGAGGAGAAAATAGAGACTGAAAGAGGGGAACAGTGAGGTAAGAAGTGATGGTGTGGAAGGAAGAGAAAGAGGGGAGAGAAGGAGGGGATACAAGTGTGAATAGAATAGCTTAAGAGGGGAGATAGGAAGAGGGGAAAAAGGAGATTAACTGAGTTTGAGTGATGAGGGGAAGGGAAGGGAAGGGAGAGAGAGAGAGAGAGAGAGAGAGAGAGAGAGAGAGAGAGAGAGAGAGAGAGAGAGAGAGAGATACAACAGAGGGGAGAGGTATAAAAGCTGATAAGTGGAACAGAAGGAGAAGGGGAAATATTGATAAAGAAAGAAAGAGAGAAAAAAATATATATATGAAAAAAGTTTAAATAAAAGAAAGGAAAGGAAAGAGGTGATCAGAGAGAGAGAGAGAGAGAGAGAGAGAGAGAGAGAGAGAGAGAGAGAGAGAGAGAGAGAGAGAGAGAGAGGTCAGTAAACGTGCTCCAGTATATGTTTGGAAATGAAAAAAGGGGAAGGTGGAGAGGGGAAAAGAGGGGTAAGTGGGTACTTTTTGAGGGGAAACGAGGGGACGGAGGTTTATTAGGGTACCTTGGATGGGTTGGGGAGGGGAGGGTGAAGGGGGAGGAGTAGTAGTAGTAGTAGTAGTAGTAGTAGTAGAAAAGTAGTAGTAGTAAAAATAATAGTAGGAAAAATTAACACACACACACACACACACACACACCTGCAAGCACGAATAAACAGGTATTTTTGAGCAGGTGTGGCAAATGGAAATTATAGAACAGGTGTGAGAAGGAGGAAGAGAGAGAGAGAGAGAGAGAGAGAGAGAGAGAGAGAGAGAGAGAGAGAGAGAGAGAGAGAGAGAGAGAGAGAGAGAGAGAGAGAGAATACAAAACAGATGTGTGAGGGGAACAAGGGATAGGACGTGACAGGTAAACAAACAGGTGTGTGGAAGAGACGGAAGAGGAGGAGGAGGAGGTAGTCGAGGAGAGAAGAATCTAAGAAACAGAGAAAAAATAGCTAAACCAAGAAATAGGAAGATAGAAGCCTAGATAACAGATAGATAAGGTAAGGTAAGGTAAGCTGAGGCGAAGTAAGGTTAGGTTAGGTTAGGTTAGGTTAGGTTAGGTTAGGTTAGGTTAGGTAAGGTAAGGTAAGGTTAGGTTAGGTTAGGTTAGGTTAGGTTAGGTAAGGTAAGGTTAGGTAAGGTTAGGTTAGGTTAGGTTAGGTT
This sequence comes from Metacarcinus magister, assembly GCA_029783475.1. Classification (NCBI taxonomy): domain Eukaryota; kingdom Metazoa; phylum Arthropoda; class Malacostraca; order Decapoda; family Cancridae; genus Metacarcinus; species Metacarcinus magister. Next base: position 1,043,749 of record JAPQNM010000030.1, on the reverse strand, counting down.
AGGTTAGGTTAGGTTAGGTTAGGTTAGGTAAGGTAAGGTTAGGTTAGGTTAGGTTAGGTTAGGTTAGGTTAGGTAAGGTTAGGTAAGGTTAGGTTAGGTTAGGTAAGGTTAGGTTAGGTAAGGCTAGGTAAGGTTAGGTTAGGTTAGGTTTAGTTTAGGTTAGGTTAGGTTAGGTTAGGTTAGGTTAGGTAAGGTTTAGGTTAGGTAAGGTTAGGTTAGGTTAGGTAAGGTTAGGTAAGGTAAGAGGGCTGGAAACTCACCTCTGGCACGAATTTTTGTCTGGTGGGCAGGTCGTGTTTGATCCAGGAGATGACGGCAGTGAACACCTTCTCCTCACACGTCACGTTCAGGTGGTTGGACGAGATCAGCTCCTCTACCTGCACGTGATTAAGGGGACAGGTGAACAGGTGTATAGGTGAGGGAGGAAGTTAGAGGGTGGGAAGTTAGAGGGTGTGAAGTTTTGGGGGGTGAAGTTTGAGGTTGAAATCTAACTGAACAGGTAAAAAAAAAAAATTAAAAAAGACAAGACTGAAGGAAACATTATTAAGTTTGTGAATAACAGGATCAGAAGATTTTTTTTTGGGGGGGCGGTGGGAGGGGGTTAAGATTGAAATTTGGGGTGGGGGTTGGGGGTTGTGTGTGGGGGGGGGATACAGGTGTGGTGGGTGAACACGTGTTATTAGTGGGGTAGAGGGTGGGGGGGCTACACTGCATTTTTGGGGGGATGTTGTGCCTGTAGGAAATTTGTATTATTATTATTATCTCTCTCTCTCTCTCTCTCTCTCTCTCTCTCTCTCTCTCTCTCTCTCTCTCTCTCTCTCTCTCTCTCTCTCTCTCTCTCTCTCTCTCTCACCTGCTTGTAAGGTAGCAGCAGGAATTCCTCTGTCCCGCACACTTCAGGGAAATTCTGAAGGGCAAACTTGTGTGAGCGTGTGTGTAGCTCCCCACAGCTGTGTGCGTCTGTGTGCGGACGTACATGAAAGGGGGGAAGGGGGAAGAGGGGGGGTTAGATTTGGATGACACACACACACATACATATACACACACAAGAAATATAATAATAATAATAATAAATAGATATATAAAAATCAAATCAATAAGTAAATGAATAAGTACAATAGATCAATAAATATATAAATAAAATAGATTGATAAATACACAAAGAAATAAATAAATGAATAAATAAATGAAATAAAAACACATAAAAGCCTATACATATATACATACATACATACATACATACATACATACATACATACAATAGGTAAATAGATGAATAGCTTTATTTAGTCAACGAAAAGATGAAATAAACAAACAGTGTAATATGTAGTTTCAAGAAGATGGGAAGAACACAGAAATTGATAAAGAGATAAATATAGAAGAGGAGGAGGAGGAGGAGGAGGAGGATAAGTGGTCCTTCTGAGAATAAAAGTTAGACATGAAAGAAAAAAAAGAAAAATAGAAGTGATCGATGGTAAAAGTTTATAGGCCTAAGAAGTAGTAGTAGTAGTAGTAGTAGTAGTAGTAGTAGTAGTAGTAGTAGTAAAAACATAATAAAGGAAAGGTTAGGTAGGGGAAGGAAATTCTCTCTCTCTCTCTCTCTCTCTCTCTCTCTCTCTCTCTCTCTCTCTCTCTCTCTCTCTCTCTCTCTCTCTCTCTCTCTCTCTCTCTCTCTCGAAAAAAGCAAATTAAATGATCGTGTGTGTGTGTGTGTGTGTGTGTGTGTGTGTGTGTGTATCGCGTGTACACATTCCATGTATACTAAGGCAACACACACGATATTTACAAGAAAAGCCAATGAACTCGAAATCACCCTCACCCCCCTTTCCCCTCACTCTCTCCCCTCTCTCTCTCCCCTCTCTCTTTCCCCTCACTCTCTCCCCTCTTCTTCCCCTCTCCTCCTCTCTTCCTGAACCTTTGTCTCTCCCCTCTCCTCCTCCTCCTCCCTCCTCTCCCCTCTTCGCCTTCCTCCCTCCTCCATGTCTTACTCATGTCTCCTCCTTTCCCCCTCTTCCCCTCACTTCCTGCATTCTTCCCCTCAGTACTGCAGTTCATGACCCTGTCTCGCTGCGTCGCTCCATTAATTTCCTCCCCCTCCCTCTCTCTCTCTCTCCTCCCCTCACTCCTTCCCCTCCCTCCCCCCCCCTTTACCCATGTCTGATACCTGTCTGACCTCTACTCACCTCTTCAGTTCACCCAAGTCAAGGCCACCACCACCACCACCACCACCACCACCACCACCACCACCACCACCACCACCACCACCACCACCACCACCACCACCACCTTACCTGCAAAGCTTCGTATCCCAAGGCAGTTAGAAGGGTGTAATTGCCTCATTAGGAACTTACAGCAAGCCTCCCTCACACTGCTCATCTGTAACAAGCTGGAGGCGGGGAGCAGCACCTGTGTGTAGGGCAGGTGATTATGTACAGGTGACACAGGTGAGAAGAGGTTAGGTTAGGTTAGGTTAGACATTGGTAGTGGAAGGAAGAAAGGAAGAAAGGTTAGGTTAGGTTAGGTTAGGTTTGGTTAGGTTAGGTTAGGTTTGGTTAGGTTAGGTTTGGTTAGGTTAGGTTTGGTTAGGTTAGGTTAGGTTAGGTTAGGTTAGGTTAGGTTAGGTTAGGTTAGGTTAGGTTAGGTTAGGTTAGGTTAAGTTAGGTTTGGTTAGGTTAGGTTAGGTTTGGTTAGGTTAGGTTTGGTTAGGTTAGGTTAGGTTAGGTTAGGTTAGGTTAGACATTGGTAGTGGAAGGAAGAAAGGAAGCAAGGTTAGGTTAGGAAGGAAATAAGACAATAAGAAAAAGATATATTAGGAAAGATATAGATAGATAGATAGAGAAAATATACAATACAAGTTTTATGATACAATATATTCCTTTACACACACACACACACACACACACACACACACACACACACACACACACACACACACAGACACAGACACAGAATTAATGTGAGTAATTTATCATAATTTTCTTGTTCTCTTTTCTTGTGGTGATATTGATTCATTAATAGAAGGAAGGAAGGAAGGAAGGAAGGAAGGAAGGAAGGGAGGAAGGGATCAATGAAGGAGGGAAGGAAGGCTGGAAGGATTAGTTCAATATATAACAAAAGATACAGAATAATTCAATAATAGTAGTAGTAGTAGTAGTAGTAGTAGTAGTAGTAGTAGTAGTAGAAGTAATAGTAGTAGTAGTAGTAACATTAGTAAACATAACAATAATAATAATAATAATAATAACAGTAAACATAACCAACACCCACACACACCTCCCCAACCCCCAACCCCCCCAACCCCCCAACACAGGTAAGCCAACTCACCTGTACGTTGTCCTCGGTAATAATGATATCACCTGTGTACGAATACTCGACTAGAAGCTGAAGGGCGACTGTATCTAGGTCTTGGAGGGTGACCTTCTCCTGCTTCTTCTCCACCAAGTCACCTGCGAGGAAGAGGGGAAAATGAGGGGAAAAAGGGGGAATGTGAAGGGAAAATGAGGGTAAGAAGGGAATATGAGGGGAAATTTGAGTGGAAAGGGGAGAGTGAGGGGAACGTGTGATGGGATAGATGGGATGAATGAGAGAAGAGAGGGGAAAGAGGGGAATGTGGGTAGAGAGAGGGAAAAGAAGGGGAAAGATGGGAGATGTGAGGGTAGAGTGAGGGGAAAGAAGGATATAGTGAGAGGGGAAAGAAGGGAGAGGGAGAGGGGATAGAAGGGATAGCGTGAGGGGAAAGAAGGGGATATGTGAGGGGAGGTAAAGTTTAGTATGCTTTGGAAAGGATTAGAGAGAGAGAGAGAGAGAGAGAGAGAGAGAGAGAGAGAGAGAGAGAGAGAGAGAGAGAGAGAGAGAGAGTTGGATAGATAGATAGACATCGTAAAGGAAAAGAAAGAAATCCTCTTACATTTCAACTTTAAAGGATCTGCCGAAAGATAATCTCTCTCTCTCTCTCTCTCTCTCTCTCTCTCTCTCTCTCTCTCTCTCTCTCTCTCTCTCTCTCTCTCTCTCTCTCTCTCTCTCTCTCTCTCTCTTTCTTTCTTTCTCTGGCACAACTTTAAGAATGACGAAGGAGTACAGAGAGA
>JAPQNM010000030.1:1024664-1027164 GCA_029783475.1 Metacarcinus magister | reverse complement strand
CATTAATATATATTTTTATCATTAATATTTATTTTTATCATTAATATTTATTTTTATCATTAATATTTATTTTTATCATTAATATTTATTTTTATCATTAATATTTATTTTTATCATTAATATTTATTTTTATCATTAATATTTATTTTTATCATTAATATTTATTTTTATCATTAATATTTATTTTTATCATTAATATTTATTTTTATCATTAATATTTATTTTTATCATTAATATTTATTTTTATCATTAATATTTATTTTTATCATTAATATTTATTTTTATCATTAATATTTATTTTTATCATTATATTTATTTTTATCATTAATATATATTTTTATCATTAATATTTATTTTTATCATTAATATTTATTTTTATCATTAATATTTATTTTTATCATTAATATTTATTTTTATCATTAATATTTATTTTTATCATTAATATTATTTTTATCATTAATATTTATTTTTATCATTAATATTTATTTTTATCATTAATATATATTTTTATCATTAATATTTATTTTTATCATTAATATTTATTTTTATCATTAATATTTATTTTTATCATTAATATATATTTTTATCATTAATATTTATTTTTATCATTAATATTTATTTTTATCATTAATATTTATTTTTATCATTAATATTTATTTTTATCATTAATATTTATTTTTATCATTAATATATATTTTTATCATTAATATTTATTTTTATCATTAATATTTATTTTTATCATTAATATTTATTTTTATCATTAATATTTATTTTTATCATTAATATTTATTTTTATCATTAATATTTATTTTTATCATTAATATTTATTTTTATCATTAATATTTATTTTTATCATTAATATTTATTTTTATCATTAATATTTATTTTTATCATTAATATATATTTTTATCATTAATATATTATTTTTATCATTAATATTATTTTTATCATTAATATTTATTTTTATCATTAATATTTATTTTTATCATTAATATTTATTTTTATCATTAATATTTATTTTTATCATTAATATTTATTTTTATCATTAATATTTATTTTTATCATTAATATTTATTTTTATCATTAATATTTATTTTTATCATTAATATTTATTTTTATCATTATATTATTTTTATCATTAATATTATTTTTATCATTAATATTTATTTTATCATTAATATTTATTTTTATCATTAATATTATTTTTATCATTAATATTTATTTTTATCATTATATTTATTTTTATCATTAATATTTATTTTTATCATTAATATTTATTTTTATCATTAATATTTATTTTTATCATTAATATTATTTTATCATTAATATTATTTTTATCATTAATATTTATTTTTATCATTAATATTTATTTTTATCATTAATATATATTTTTATCATTAATATTTATTTTTATCATTAATATTTATTTTTATCATTAATATTTATTTTTATCATTAATATATATTTTTATCATTAATATTTATTTTTATCATTATTATTTATTTTTATCATTAATATTTATTTTTATCATTAATATTTATTTTTATCATTAATATATATTTTTATCATTAATATTATTTTTATCATTAATATTTATTTTTATCATTAATATTTATTTTTATCATTAATATTATTTTTATCATTAATATATATTTTTATCATTAATATATATTTTTATCATTAATATTTATTTTTATCATTAATATTTATTTTTATCATTATTATTTATTTTTATCATTAATATTTATTTTTATCATTAATATTTATTTTTATCATTAATATTATTTTTATCATTAATATTTATTTTTATCATTAATATTTATTTTTATCATTAATATTTATTTTTTATCATTATTATTTATTTTTATCATTAATATTTATTTTTATCATTAATATTTATTTTTATCATTAAATATATTTTTATCATTAATATTTATTTTTATCATTAATATTTATTTTTATCATTAATATTTATTTGTATCATTAATATTTATTTTTTATCATTAATATATATTTTTATCATTAATATTTATTTTTATCATTAATATTATTTTTTATCATTAATATATATTTTTATCATTATTATTTATTTTTATCATTAATATTATTTTTTATCATTAATATATATTTTTATCATTAATATATATTTTTATCATTAATATATATTTTTATCATTAATATTATTTTTATCATTAATATTTATTTTTTATCATTATTATTTATTTTTATCATTATTATTTATTTTTATCATTAATATTTATTTTTATCATTAATATTTATTCTTTATCATTAATATATATTTGTATCATTAATATTTATTTTTTTATCATTAATATATATTTTTATCATTAATATTTATTTTTATCATTAATATTTATTTTTTATCATTAATATATATTTTTATCATTAATATATATTTTATCATTAATATTTATTTTTATCATTAATATTTATTTTTATCATTAATATTTATTTTTATCATTAATATTTATTTTTATCA
>JAPQNM010000030.1:1001228-1016228 GCA_029783475.1 Metacarcinus magister | reverse complement strand
ATGTACGTTTATATATATAGAGAGAGATTTATTCTTTTAAACTTATTTCAATGATTAATCTTGTTCTCTCTCTCTCTCTCTCTCTCTCTCTCTCTCTCTCTCTCTCTCTCTCTCTCTCTCTCTCTCTCTCTCTCTCTCTCTCTCTCTCTCTCTCTCTCTCTCTCTCTCTCTCTCTCGCTACAGGAACCCATGCGTGTGGCAGTCAACATGAATATGCTCGGTACAAAACGTGTAGTGAGTCTAGCAAAGAAGATGAAGGACTTACAGGTGTGTGTGTGTGTGTGTGTGTGTGTGTGTGTGTGTGTGTGTGTTATTCCTTACTCCAATACCTATTTACCATACCCCCATTTAATTAACTTCCTCCTTCCCCTCTATTTAAAGCAATATAAGTCATCTACCTTACCTAATTAACCTTCAAATATCACCAATCACACCTTTACCTATCCCATTAATCATCTAAACTAACCATTATCCCATTATTTCATCTTTTTTCCCACTCTCTCTCTTTTGCATTTTTTTTTCTCTCACCCTCCCACTCTCTCTCTCTCTCTTTTACAATCACTGGTATCATCATTATCTCATTTTTTTTCTCACCCTCTCTTCCTCTCTCTCTCTCTTACAGTCGCTGGTTTACGTATCAACAGCATACAGCAACTGCCATCTACCGGAAGTTTACGAAGAGCTTTACCCCGCCCCGATCGACCCTTCCAAACTTATACAGTTGACGGAGTGGCTGGAAGATGACCTGCTGGAAGCCCTCACTCCTCGCCTCGTAGCCCCGCGCCCTAACACCTACACATATACAAAGGCCCTCGCTGAGCACCTCCTCGTCAATGATGGTGCTAGGCTGCCTATTGCTATTGTGCGGCCATCTATTGGTGAGGTTTTGCACTACTGGTGTTGTTGTTGTTAGAAATTACTTTACATAACCTTCCATGACCTTATCTAACCTCAAATGACCTTAAATTACCCTTTAACTACCCGTTCCCTAGTTTGCGGATCGTGGAGGGAGCCAATGCCGGGCTGGGTTGACAATCTGTTCGCCTTCACTGGTCTTCTAGTCGGCATGAGTAAAGGTGTGCTAAGGTCACTCTACATCAAACCTGGCATCACACTCGACTTCATACCTGTTGACTTCCCAATTAACCTCATGATTGCTTCTGCCTGGAACACCGCGGCTGGACGATACAAGTAAGTGTGTGTGTTTTGGTGTGTGTGTGTGTGTTTTGGTGTGTTTTTGTAATGTTTCATGTACCAATTTCGTCTATTTGCTGGTTTATCGCTTATATATTGACGTTTTTTTTCCCTATACTACAGTGCTTATATCGTCTAATTTCATCTTTTACCTCCTCCGCGTTTAACTTCTATTCACATCCTTTTCCTCTTCTATCTCCTCATAATCATCATCATCATCATCAGTAACAACAAACGATCCTCCACAGACCAAGCTCGGTGCCAATCTTCTGCTGCTCAACGGGATCACAAAAGCCTCTCACTAGCGATGACTTAGCGATACACTTGGAGAAATCCGTCCGAGCCTTCCCCTTCAACTCTCCTCTCTGGTACCCGGACGGCTCAGCTAAGACCAATAAAATGATGCACCAGATTCACATTTACCTGGTCAACATCTTCCCTGCACACATCGCTGACACCATCATGCGACTACTGGGAAAGAAACCCATGTAAGTATCAATAGCAGTAATAGGAGGTGATGGGATAGGAGTACGAGCTACCTTAAGGATATTGTAATTGATCCCCGGTCGTTTTCTCCCGTAGCGCTGTCAAGCTGTGCAACAAGATGGTGAAGGCAGTCGGGGCTTTAGAGTACTTCATGCTCAGAGATTGGGTATTCCACAACACACGGTCTCAATGCCTCTGGGACAGCCTCTCCCCGGTGGACCAAGAGCTGTACCACTTCGATATTGACTCCTTAGACTGGGGCGAGTACATTGAGACTTACCAGAAGGGATGCAAGCAGTACATCATGAAGGAAGAACTCAAGGACCTCGATCAAGCTAGAAGGAATATGAGGAAGATGCATTTCCTTCACCGCATTGTTCAGCTGTTGTTCATGTATGGTGTGTGGTGTATGCTGTCATCGGAGTCTGCAACGGCTTGTTATTCCGTGTTCTCCCGGGGTGCCGCTAAGCTGTTATCCCTTCCCGTTCTTGCGGCCGCTGAGGAATTTGATGGAGATGCTCAGATTGCAGAGATTACAGAGATTGAAGACGCTGTTTTATAGATAATGTTTTTTTGTGGTTGGGTTGGTATATATGTGTGTATGTTTGTGTGTGTGTGTATGTGTGTGTTTTTTTTTCTGTTTTTTCTGTTTTTCTTATTTGATCCAGCGTCGTCTATAAGGCCAGTGCCCGGAATAGTCAATGTTCTTTTTTCTTCTTCTTTTTCTTTTTTCTATCTTGTTTTGTTTTGTCTTCTCTTCTTCCTCCTCGTCTTCCTTCTTCTCCTCTTTTTCTTTTCTTTTCTTTCCTTCTTCCTTTCTTACGAAGATAGGAATTCCTCCAGTTTTTCTCCTTCCCTCCTTCTTTCCCTTCTTCCTCTCCTTTTATCCTTCTTTTCTCTCCTTCCATCCTTCCCTCCCTCCTTTTTCCTTTCCTCTTCCTTCATCTCTCCTACTTTCCTCCTTCTCTCCCATTTACTCTTCCTCCCTCTCTCCTTTCCTAACATCTACCTCCCCCTTACTCCCCTTCCCCCTTCTCCCTTCCCCCTTCCCCCTGCCTCCCCTGGCGTGGCCCTCCCCTCACCCCCTCACCCCGCCCCCCCACGCGCTATATCTACCTCGTCAGCTCTGGCCGAGGCGCCCCCCACCCCTCATCGCCCCCCAAATGCCCCCCCTTGCCCCCCACTAGACTGGGCATTTTCTCGCTACGCCCCCCACCCCCCCAACCCACACCCATTCCTTATTTTGTTTTTGTTTACCCCAAATAAATATAATCTTTGCTTGCAGTCTATTTAAAGGTGTGTGTGTGTGTGTGTGTGTGTGTGTGTGTGTGTGTGTGTGTGTGTGTGTGGTTTAAGCCGATTGGTTGTTTGTGTGTGTGTTCGTTGTATATTCTTTCGCTCAAAATAAGTGAAGTGAAAAAAAAAAGACAAGAATGAAATTGAAAAATATATAAAAGTGAAAGACGATTGACTTGAAAAAATGAGAATTAATACAAAAATAACGAAATAATTAATGATAAAATATTGGAATAATGTCAAAATAAGTAAAGAAAAGGAAATAGAAAGAAATGTAAGATGATTTGAAAAGATAGGAAGAATAGGAGGAAGAAAAAAAAAGAAGAAATAATTGAATAATATAAAACTATAAATTTTCAAAACTGAATCAACAGAAAGAGAGAGAGAAAAAGAAAGAGAAAGAGAGAGAGAATAAAGCTAATAGAGAGAATAGAGAGAATAAACAAGGAACACTTTATTACCACTCTGCATAAATCAAAATAATAATAATAATGATTTGTTTACTGCACGTGTATGTAAATAATTATAAGAAAAATAATGAATAATGTATAGCCTTTGTATAATACCGTAGCAGTTCTATTTTTATTTTTAATGATAATATTTAGTACTAGTAACCTTATTGTAAACATTTATATATATATATATGTATATGTATATGTATGTATGTGTGTGTTTTTTATTATTATTAATTCTTGTTGTATTTTATTAATGATTTTATTATTATTATTATTATTATTATTATATATATTTTTTAGGCTAAGTGTTTCGTCATGACAATCTATTTAATGTTCGTAGATTTTTATTTAACATGTTATTATTATTATTATTTATTTATTTTTTTTCATTACCATTATTTATTTATTATTATTATTATTATTATTATTATTATTATTATTATTATTATTATTATTATTAAATGTTCTATATTAATGATGAAAAATAAATGTAGTGATAAGATAAAGACAATTAACATAAATGAATAAATGAATAACAGTAAGGAAAATAATAGATAAATAATAACAACAACAACAACAACAGTAAAAGATGAATAAGTGAAATAAATGAATAAAAAAAAATAAACGTAAGAAGAATGAGAATAAAGAAGAGGAAGAAGAAGAAGAAGAGAAAACAAAAACAATAAGAATAAAATATAGTAATGAAAAGAATGAAAATAATATAAAGAAATAAAAAGAATTAAAGAATATTACGTAGAAGACAAATATTAGTAGAAAATAAGGAATAAGAAAGAAAGTGTGATAAAGATGGAATGATAAAGAGACGAAGTGAAAATAAATAAATATAATTGTAATAACCAAAGTTTTATGTGTTTAGAATTAGTGAAATATTGTACTAATAATTTAAGGTCAGGTCAGGTCACTGCATGGGGTTGCCAAATGCACTTTTTCCATCACCTTTATTATTATGATTATTATTATTATTATTATTATTATTATTTTTGTTATCTATTTTTTTTTGTATATGGGTGAAGTGAATTTTGCCACCCCTCCCCCCCCTCTCCTCCTCCTCCTCCTCCTCCTCCTCCTCCTCCTCCTCCTCAGTGTTTGCTCATGTCTCTAGGTTAAGTCAAAGGCTCTCTCTCTCTCTCTCTCTCTCTCTCTCTCTCTCTCTCTCTCTCTCTCTCTCTCTCTCTCTCTCTCTCTCTCTCTCTCTCTCTCTCGCTCTCTCTCTCTCCTAAGAAAGAAAGAAAGAAAGAAAATGGATATTGTATAAAAATAATAATAAGAGTCTTTTAAAGTAGTATAATATTAACATTCCTTGTCATTATTATTATTATTATTATTATTATTATTATTATTATTATTATTATTATTATTATTATTATTATTATTATGATGATGATGTACATAGCCTCTTAATGACATGCTGCAATTAACACCTTTAATTAATTACTCTACAGGTGTGTGTGTGTGTGTGTGTGTGTGTGTGTGTGTGTGTGTGTGTGTGTGTGTGTGTGTGTGTGTGTCATTAAAGAACAATATTTCTTTTATACATTTATTTAATTTTTTTTTGTTTTCTTCATAATTTTCTTTCTTTCTTTTTTTTGTTTTTTTATGTTTTTTCTTGTTTGACTTTATCTCCTTTTTCCTTTTTTTTTCTTTTCTAAATTCTTTCTTATTTTTTGTCTTATTTTCCTTTTTTTCCCCAAATCTTCCTCTCTTTATTTCCCTTCCCTTACATTTTCCTTCTTTCTTTCTTTATTCTCTCTCTCTCTCTCTCTCTCTCTCTCTCTCTCTCTCTCTCTCTCTCTCTCTCTCTCTCTCTCTCTCTCTCTCTCTCTCTCTCTCTCTCTCTCTCTCTCTCTCTCTCTCTCTCTCTCTCTCTAATTACCAGAGAAGACGGGGTAGAAATAATAATAACAATAATAACAATCTTAAGAATTCATTTTGTATTTGATGTCAACATATTATTATTTAGTATTCTGTATTATGTTATATATATACATATTTGTGTTGAATATAATTGTATTGATTGGCAGGGAAGAGGTGATTCATGTATACGTACTTACCTACCCCTGTTTTACCCTGCTGTGTACGTGTGTGTGTGTGTGTGTGTGTGTGTGTGTGTACGTGTGTGTGTGTGTGTACGTTGGATGAGGGAGCAGTATTAATGTTGTGTGTGCGTGGACCGCTTGTCTTATACATATATATATGTATAGTATATACATACATTGTAAGAATAATGACTTCTATGTACAATGATTTTATAGTATTTTGAATTAATAAACATGAATAAACTATATAATGTGTGTTTGTTTGTGTGTGTGTGTGTGTGTGTGTGTGTGTATGTTGTCACTACACTTCCTTTCCTTTATCTAATAGTCAACACGCATAACTTGCCGTTTACACATCAATTCACATTCATCTATCAAAATATACATCAATTCGTATCTATTTAAGAATGTATTTTGGTTTCTCATTCTCAAAAATAAAGTAATAGTAGTAGTAGTAGTAGTAGTAGTAGTAGTAGTAGTAGAAACAAAATTACAATATATCACGTATATATTTTATGTCTATGGAGAAACTACAGAACTGCAGATGGTTAGAGTCCCGCAGCAAAGTGTGTTAGATGTGTGACATGGGAGAGGATGAGATGGTTGAGCATGTGGTACTGGAATGGGAGAAGTATGACCGTGATGGATAATGGAAATGACTGAAAATGGGACGTGAAATGAATGAAGGGATTGAAAGAACTGCAAGGAATGGATGGTGTTGTTGGTGGGACTGTGTAGGGAGGAGAGTGTATGGATGCTGACAAGGTGAAAGAGTTACTGGAGGAAATGTGGTTCACTGGTTTGCGAGATCTAGGAATTAGAGTGTATATATAATACGTTGTTTATTTTTTCTGTTTTGTAAGGAGCTACAAGTAACCTGTGGAAGCAAGATCAAGATGTAATAGAAAATAAGTAATGTTTGTTGATATATCTTAATGGATGGTATATATAATGGTATCAAACTTTTTATTCACTTAATATAATGTAATTAATCATACAATTATAGGTATTATACACAAAAATATGTATACATAGTATATGATATACATGGCAGTATTTAGGTTTGGGTATCAGTAAGCAATATAAACATTGAAAAAAACAATAATAGAGTTTAATCTGAAGTAACAAATGAAAAGAACATACACATCACCCATAAAAAAAGAAGATTTATTGATTAAAAACATCTTTGGTCTGAACTTGAACGCCAAACATTCCACTGCTGTTTACATTTTCAGTCGAGAAGGACAAGAAGAAAGACGTGTACCGCTAACCTTACCACACCTTCCCTTGACGTGACACTGTATTTACCCCTTAAACCCTTTCTCTGTACGCCACCATCGCATTCCCTTAGCACTGCATGGGGCGCCTGTCCCCCTTAGTGCCCCTGACAGGCCAATACACTACAACAATGAGGTGAGAACTCTAATTACTTTTATATTGACGTCATTTTTTTTCTTTTGTTTTTGTTTTTGTTAATTATTTCCATTTTTCAAGGATGAGGTTGGGGGGGCGGGGCTAAGGGGGGAAGGGGGGTGATTTAAGAGTTGTTTGTTTGTTTGTTTAGTGTATGATGTGTTATGTATGTTTACTGTTATTGTTTGTGTGTGTGTGTGTGTGTGTTCCTAAAATATACGTACATATGTGTGTGTAAGTGTGTGTGTAACATGAGTAATAGAGTGTGGGTATTATTCTACATCTTCACCACACTGCTCTAGAGAATTGATGGTTATATTATTGCATTACCTGATGCATTCTGAGAAGGTTTTCTTCATTACATTTCCGTCGCAAATTCTTAGTTTGTGAGATATTCAATGTTTTCTGTGAGACCTTCGTTAATGTAGGTTAATTTGGTTAGGTTAGGTTAGGTTAGGTTAGGTTAGGTTAGGTTAATTTAGAAGCTATCAAAAGTAGGGAGCTGGACGAGGTGCAGACGCCATCTTATTTCGTAAACAGACGCTATTATGGTGAAGACGTAAAATTTTACCAAACAAACTTCTAACCTTTTTTTTCTCCCCCTCCCCCCCCCTCCATAGGTCCAAGATGGCTGTTCCATTCTGACCCTTCACACCACCACCACCACCACCACCATCACCACCTCCACCACCTCCACCTCCACCTCCAGGCCTGCCTCCACCCCCTCCACCTCCTCCTCCGTGATGGTGGTGGTGGTGGTGGTAGCGCTGTTGTTGGGTAAGTGGAAGAGGTGGAATTATTATTATTATTATTATTATTATTATTGTTATTGTTATTATTATTATTATTATATTATTATTATTATTATTGTTATTGTTATTGTTGTTGTTATTGTTATTATTGTTATTGTTTTTATTATTGTTTATTTATCATTTTTTGTATGTTTTTTTTTTGGTATATATATGGATGAATATTATTGATCGATGTATAATATGGATGTTAAATTAATTGTCACTCAAACACACGTAAACACACACACACACACACACACACACACACACACTAATACACCACCACTAACTACCTAATTACCTCACTAACTACCACTACCATCATTAGCCTCTTATGGTGTGGCTGGGAGCATCACCAGCGCTAACACCAACTATGGAATTTACCTCAAGACTACCAGTAACGAGCCTTGTCACCTAACCACCACCACCACCACCACCACCACCACCACCACCACTGCCTCTAACGACTCAAGCCAATTTGGAGTCATCGCGTCGCCAGATAGACCAGGAAAGATGAACTGTCTCTGGATAATCGTTAACCCAAACCAGGAAACTATTGTACTCAGGTGTGTGTGGGTGTGTGTGTGTGTATGTGTGTGTGTGTGTGTGTATTGTTTATCTATGCTAACCTAACCTAACCTTACTTTACCTTACCTTATCTTACCTTAACCTAACCTTAACCTAACTTAACCTAACCTAACCTAACCTAACCTAACCTAACCTAACCTAACCTAACCTAACCTAACCTAACCTAACCTAACCTAACCTTACCTAACCTAACCTAACCTAACTTTCCACAGCTTCACCAAACTGCCGCAGGAATCACAGCAATGCACTAACAGCCACAGGAAATGCTGCTCTCAATGGGTCAAGCTCTACACTAACGAATCAAGCGTAACTAGGCAACGAGGAAGGAAAGTCAAGCTACATTACCCAGACACCCATCTCCGTAGTTACTCCCATTGGCGTGGGGTTGTGGGGGGCGTGGTGGGGGGGAGGAAGGTGTGTGAGGCTAACTCTCCTTCCTCCCCCTTCGTGACGAGAGCCTCAAAAGTGTATGTGAAATATTCCTATGCCTCACCCAGATTGTTGCCTTTCCGCCGCCGCCCGCTAGGTGGTGCTGACGGTTTCAGATTGGTGTATTTTGCTAGTAAGTTTGAGTTATTTTGTGTTATCATCATATATACTCATCATTTATTACTAGAAAAAACAATTAACTATCATCAATATCATCATTAATTCCTCCACCTAACCTAACCTAACCTAACGACCCGCAGAGAGGAACACCACCACCTGTGACGCTAACGAGTTCACCTGTGCCACCTCCCACCTGTGCCTGCCCCAGCCGCACCTGTGTGACGGCCAGCTGGATTGCATAGACGGCTCAGATGAACGCAAGTGTGGAGTGACTGTGGAGGTGAAGCAGGTGGGCAAAGGTGAGGAAAGGAGGGAAGGAGGAAAGGAGAGAAGGAGGGAAGGAGAGAGTATTTTTAGCGACAGACAGACAGACAGACACTAGTATTTTTTTGATAATGGTACACAGATTACCACATATAAAGGCATGACTATTATCAAACGCAATCATTGTTTCACTTATACTTTATACTTATTGACAGGATTAATGAATATTGTCTGGGTATAAATGTGTGTAACCTAGACATCACATAGCATTACAGAACAAGAATGGCATCAAAATATAGTTAGTGTTGAGCGGACAGATGTTTGAAAGCAGCGGACTTTTTCAATGATCCTGTCCGCTAGTATATATGGAGTCCGTTAAATTGAGAGTTGAGTGTATTTATGAGTGGGAGAAAAACAATATAAAACTAATAAAAACACCTTCTATAACAGTATTAATCAGAGTTATTCAAGGTCAAGGTCAGGTCAACTAGTAAACACATTTCCGTAGACGTATATTTCTCTCGCTCTAATCTAATACGTGTGGAATTTATCTTTACACATATTTCTCTCTAATTTGATACGTGTGGAATTTATCTTTACGCATATTTCTCTCTCTAATTTGATACGTGTGGAATTTCCTTACCTGTAAATCCCTCTCTCTCTCTCTAATGTGTGTTTGGTTTCCTATGCGCAGGTTCCTGTGAGCACCAACCCTCTTATGCCTTGTGTGATGGGGCAAGGCAGTGTGTTGATGGGGAGGACGAGAAGGAGTGTGCAGGTGTGTGGGTGTGGGTGTGGGTGGTGTGTGTGTGTGTGGGTGGGTGTGTGTGTATTTGGATTTATATACGTTTATTATTATGTATTCTTGATGTATTGTTGATGTGTTGTTGTGTTTCAGGGTGTGGTGTGGATGAGTGGTGGTGTGGCGTGGGCGTGGAGTGTTACACAGCCGCCCACAGGTGTGATGGCACTCCACACTGCACCAACGCCATGGATGAACTCTCCTGCAGTAAGTGTGGAGGAGTGCACCATTCTACTCTATTTCAACCTACTCCACTTTAATCTACTCCCATCTATTTTTTTTTTGTACTCAACTTAATTTTACTACATATCATTGCATTCTACTCCACTTTTTCTCTTTACTCCACTTACTCCCCATCAGTGGCGGTCCTGGCATTTCTGGTGCTCTAGGCGAGAACATACAAAGGTGCCCCCCCCCCGCCTCCCCTACATTGAGTAACCAAACCGTTGTTACCTAACCTTGTTTGCTAAGCCTTGTCAGTGCTGGCAGCGGATTTGTTAGGTTTTATGAGACACTTTTTGGTAGCGTCTGTTAGTAAACATTGCTTGTTAAGGCCTTAATAAAAAGTTACTGATTGTGGTATTACAGCTGACTGACCCTGCTGTGTCGCCCCTTGCCACAACTGGCGCCCTACCAGGCTGCCTAGACCGTCTAGGTCCAGGACCGCCACTCACTATACTTACATTCCAATTCCATTTTACTAAAGTTCAATAGAATGCACGTCTTTTACTCTTTCTTCACTATTCAATACATTTTTGACGTAAACCTCATACTTTTGGAGTTATTGAAAAAAATATGATTTCAGCCAAGGGATGTAACGTATTTTAGTTAGGTTAGGTTAGGTTAGGTTAGGTTAAGCTTTTGTTAATATAACAACACAACTCATGAAAATTGGTACCAAGGGGTTCTCGGTCATGCTGATCACGAATCTGGAATTAGATTTGTCATTACTATAATATTTTGTATTTTCCATTTTGTGGCCCGTAAATTCCACCAGAATTGAGGTCGAAGGAGTTTTTTCTCATTTTACTACGTAAATATTAGTCCTACAGGAAAATTGCACATATATAAAGTTATGCAGTTTGATAATGTCTATCTCATACTGTCATCAGATTTCCAATAACTCTAATACTTATGAAGAAAATTAAAATTATGTGAAAGATATTATTGCATAATACTTTACACTGCTACATCTTTAATTACTTCCCAATTTCAATTTCCTATAGCTGAATAGAACGAGCGTCTTCTGTTCTTTCTTTTATATTCAATACGTTTTTTACGTAAACCCCAAACATTTCGAGTTATTTCAAAATATATGATTTATGTAAAAAATTCTAAGGGTGTACCCTACAAAATTTCATGAAAATTTCCACACCTCCGAATCTCCTGTAAATTGTTACAATAAGGTTTTCGGTCATGCTGAACACGAATCTGGAATTAGTTTTTTCATTACTATAATATTTTGTATTTTCCATTTTGTGGCCCGTAAATTCCACCAGAATTGAGGTCGAAGGAGTTTTTTCTCATTTTACTACGTAAATATTAGTCCTACAGGAAAATTGCACATATATAAAGTTATGTAGTTTGATAATGTCTATCTCATACTGTCATCAGATTTCCAATAACTCTAATACTTATGAAGAAAATTATAATTATGTGTAAGATATTATTGCATAATACTTTACACTGCTACATCTTTAATTACTTCCCAATTTCAATTTCCTATAGCTGAATAGAACGAGCGTCTTCTGTTCTTTCTTTTATATTCAATACGTTTTTTACGTAAACCCAATACATTTCAAGTTATTTCAAAATATATGATTTATGTAAAAAATTCTAAGGGTGTACCCTACAAAATTTCATGAAAATTTCCATACCTCCGAATCTCATGAAAATTGGTACAATGAGGTTTTCGGTCATGCTGAACACGAATCTGGACTTATTTTCCTGATTACTATAATATCAAACTGTATTTCACCCTTGCTTGCCTAATAACAATAATGAAATAACCATTATTTAACTTTACTGGCTAATGCTGGTCTCATATCACAAAAATACATAGAGATGACCTATCCTAATTGTACACAATTTAACGTATAGGTGTTATTTGGTTTACATATCTTGAACTGTTAGCGAATTAAAACTGATTAAAACAGATTCAAAGTTATTATACAGTCCACGTGCCTTAAGAACACTAACAATGCATTCCAAACACCTTCTCAAACACTAATGGTTTATTGGAATGTTTGTTTTATTTATTTATTATTTTTTTTGTGTGTGTGTTTATATATTTAGTATTCTCATCCGTCTTGTTTTTTGGTTTTTTTGTCTTTTTCTCTCTCTCTCTCTCTCTCTCTCTCTCTCTCTCTCTCTCTCTCTCTCTCTCTCTCTCTCTCGCTCTCTCTTTCCTTCCTTCCTACCTTCCTTCCTTCCTTCCTTCCTTCCTTCCTTCCTTCCTTCCTTCCTTCCTTCCTTCTTTCCTTCCTTCCTTCCTTCTTTCCTTCCTTCCTTCCTTCCTTCCTTCCTTCCTTCCTTCCTTCTCTGTCCCTTTCTTCCTCCATTCTTCACCCTTCATCCCTCATCCCTCACCCTTCACCCCTTAAATCACCCTTCACCCCTTAACTCCCCCCCTCCCCTTCCCCCCCAGGCCCCAGGTGTGCTGGGCAGGTGGAGTGCTGGGGAGGGGGGTGTTACCTGCCCTACCAGAGGTGTGACGGCTCCCCAGACTGTGGAGATGCCACTGATGAGACCAATTGCACACCTGCCTCGTGTAACGCCCAGGTAAAACGCACACACATGCACACACACATACATACTGACGCACACACATACAAGGGAGGGTAATGTCCAGCGCGTGATCCTCAAGACCCTAGTGAATTAAATGTACGCAGACACACATACACACTGACACACACACACGGTCCGCTAGCGTAGTGGTTAGCGCACTCGGCTCACAACCGAGGAGGCCAGGGTTCGATCCCCTGGGCGGACGGAGATTATTTGGGTGTGTCTCCTTTCACGTGTAGCCCCTGTTCACCTAGCAGTGAGTAGGTACGGGATGTAAGTCGAGGAGTTGTGACCTTGTTGTCCCGGTGTGTTGTGTGTGAGTGGTCTCGGTCCAACCCGAAGATTGGTCAGTATGAGCTCTGAGCTCTTTCCATAGGGGGACGGCCGGCTGTCTCGAGAGAGACCAGCAGCAGACTGTACAGTGAATACACACACACACACACACACACACACACACACACACACACACACACACACACATTTACGCACACACGAGGGAGGGTAATGTTTATTCATTGGTAATTTTATAAGGAATATCTGATTTTTTTTTCATCAATTCAATTTAAGAAATATAAGTTTCAAGTGGAATGACCTGAAGCTTTGGTTAAAGTATTACATTATTATTATAAACAATTTAGTGTAAAAACATCAAAATCCATTGACTAATTTTTATAAATTTGTTCCTCAAGTAGAAGAAAATGTTGAATATCCCGCCTAGAATGGATGAGGTTCAGATTAACTTTACCAATCTGCTTTGAGTTGTAAGAATCATTACAAGAATATACTTAGATGTTAAGACTATGTGTGTGTGTGTCCCTGACCGGGCAGCAAGGAGTGTGTGGGAGTGTACCCGGGTTACTGATACCTGTCATATCCTCTTGATGGAGCTTAACACTGCATTAAAAGTACTGCATTACATTTTTTAATGAAAATAATTAACTTCCATAGCCATTGGCACTGATGACAGTCAGTAGTGAAGGTTTTGATCGGCCCGTCATGACCCAACGGGCGGTGAGATTGGAATTTTTTCATGCCTCCACAATTAAGAATAATAAATGGTAGGCATAGGCATAGCATGAACATAGGCCCCCAGCCACCCCCCTCCCCCCCATAGTGTTGTTCCCCCGGACCCCCCAGCTCGTGCCCCAGCGCTGGTTACAACTAGGTCAACACACACTAATGCATCACCTTGCCCTGGCTCAGAACGGCACCTTCCTCTGTGATAACTGGCGCTGCATCAGGGAGACTTGGAGGTGTGACGAGCTGGACGACTGCAGAGACGGCAGTGATGAGCAGGACTGTCTGAGGGTGGGTAGGGCTGGGTAGGGGTGAAGGGTAAAGGGTATAGGGTAGGGGTATGGCAGGGTAAGAGTTATGGGTATTACAGGGGTATGGAAAGGAGATGGAGAATATTTGCTTAAACAGTACTAGGATTTAAAGGTTATTAGGAAAGTTTTGATCATAAGTTCATATTATTATTATTGTTATTGTTATTGTTGTTGTTGTTGTTGTTGTTATTTTAGTTTGAATGTAAGTTATCATTCCTTTAACTAACAATCCCGGGCTTAGTTAAGTAACATTAACACATTTTATTAATCACTCGCCTGACGGTAATTATTTTGTGTATTTACGAGTTGTCTTCAGCCATCGCGTGATTGGTCGCTTTCTCTTCTATTCATTGCCTTCTTCTTCTTCTTCTTCTTCTTCTTCTTCTTCTTCTTCTTCTTCTTCTTCCTCTTCCTCTGCTTTATTATATTATATTTTCTTCACGTCTTTTTTTTTATTCTTCTTCCTAATTTTCCTCCTACTTAGAACTAACTCCTTTTGATTTCTACTTCTACTTCTACTTCTACTTCTACTTCTACTTCTACTTCTACTTCTACTTCTACTTCTACTTCTACTTCTACTTCTACTTCTACTGCTACTGCTACTTCTACTTCTACTGCTACTGCTACTTCTACTTCTACTTCTACTTCTACATCTACTTCTACTGCTACTTCTACTGCTACTGCTACTGCTACTGCTACTGCAACTTCTACTTCTACTGCTACTGCTACTGCAACTTCTACTTCTACTTCTACTTCTACTTCTACTTCTACTTCTACTTCTACTTTTACAGAATTCGGTGATAGGTGTGGCAGCCATGGGTGGATTGATGTGTTCCCTACTCCTGGTGGTGGCTGTGGGCTGCACCGGGAGGCTCTACGCGCTAAGGATGGGTCTCACCAGGCTGCAGGCGGGAGGCAGGGCGGGGGGGGGCGGGGGGCAGCGTGTAGGGGGCGGCGGTAGAGGTCCTCTCCTACCCCGGTCCCGCCTGG
>JAPQNM010000030.1:996228-998728 GCA_029783475.1 Metacarcinus magister | reverse complement strand
ACTTTCATTTTTCAATAGTTATGTTCAAAAAATAATTGTTACTCCTACATGCTATTTATTCATACACAAATCACAATCTTGCTTACATAACGTGTGTGTGTGTGTGTGTGTGTGTGTGTGTGTGTGTGTGTGTGTGTGTGTGTATCTAGTCAGCTCTGAATACTTAATTAAGAAAAAGAGGTGATTGTTAATTGTAATTGTTATGGTTTGAAAGTGATGATAAATTGTTGTAATTGTTATTAATATTTTTATTTTTATTATTATTATGAGAGAGAGAAAGAGAGAGAGAGAGAGAGCGCGTTAAGGCTTTTTCGATCATGCAATTGTATGTATCTTTACGTATATGTATATAATTTTCTTCGCCTACAAAAGAATTTACATATTTGTCTCATTAACTATAGTACCTTAAAAAAATGTACATGTGTATATATATATATATATATATATATATATATATATATATATATATATATATATATATATATATTCAATAAAGTGATCCGATAGAAAAAAAGAAAAACATGTTCGCCAGTGTTTACATTTTACATTGTATTATTTCAAGAATACATTTATTTATATTCCTTAGCATAGAAATAAAAAAAAGTTTATTTAGATACGAATAAATGAAACTAGTAAATCAATAAACAAGTATTATTATTACCATTAAGTGAAAATTGAATCAACAAGTTTACGATGTCGATAATTTACACCAACAACAACAACAACCACAACCACAACACGTGTGAGGGAGGCGGCGTGTGTTTAGCAGTGGTGGTGGTGGTGGTGGTGGTGATGTATTTCCTGTATTTCCTGTATTATAACGGCGTTGTAGGAGTGTTACAGTGGTGGAAGGATGCCTCAAGGATACCCCTTCCCTCACCCCTCCTACACAACCTGCCCTCATATCCTGATGACGAGAATTTTGGTAATTATAGGAATATTTAAAATTTTTAAGAATTTTTTTTATTTGTTTACACTTTTTCTTCCTATTATGTTTTTCTACTTCATACATATTCATCTACTTATTATTATTACTCATTATCATTATTATTATGTACTTGTTAACTACTATTAACTCGATTAAAAAAAATTCTATCCATTCTGTTTGTGATTTTTGATTATTTATATATATATTTTTTCTTTTTCTATGACATATTTTTATTATATTTTTCTATCAGCTTTTCTATTATTTTCTTTATTCCTGTTTCCTATTTTTGTTTATTTTCCTTCGTCCATTTAACATTTATTTATTAGTTTATTATTATTATCAGTAGTAGTAGTGGTAGAAGTGGTAGTAGTAATAGTAGTAGTAGTAGTAACGGTAATAGTAATAGTAGTAACGGTAATAGTAGTAGTAGTAACGGTAAGAGTAGTAGTAGTAATGGTAATAGTAGTAGTAGTAACGGTAATAGTAGTAGTAGTAGTAGTAATAGTAGTAGTAGTAATAGTAGTAATAGTAATAATAGTAGTTGGCTCATCATCATCACACACACACTTGATTATTTTATTGATTAATGTGTTTATTAAGTGTCATTGTTTTAAAGTATAGTTAGTATATATATATCATCACTAAAAATATAAAGTAAGAATGAGAAAGAAGAAGAAAGGAAAGGAATGTCAATAAAAGTGTGAATAATAAGGAATAAGATATAATAGATTAACACACACACACACACACCCACACACACACACACACACACACACACCTCCTGTCACTTTCTTATCATCTTTCCTCCCCTTTTCCTGTTTCTTACACACACACACACACACACACACACACACACACACACACACACACACACACACACACACACACACACACACACACACACACACACACACAGTAGAGGAAGGGTTAACATAGATAGTCGGTACATACAACCTAACCATACAGTGTGTGTGTGTGTGTGTGTGTGTGTGTGTTTATGTAAGGGGGAGGAAGATTAGTTTTTGTTGCTATATGGTAGTATGCTCTCTCTCTCTCTCTCTCTCTCTCTCTCTCTCTCTCTCTCTCTCTCTCTCTCTCTCTCTCTCTCTCTCTCTCTCTCTCTCTCTCTCTCTCTCTCTCTCTCTCTCTCTCTCATATATGTATTGTATAAAAAAAACAACAACACTCTAATATCTCGCTTTATATTATATTCTCGCTTACATTATATTCTTACATTATTTATTTTTACCAGTTAACATCATCTTTGTTTGTTGATTTAGTAGCAGTAGTAGTAGTAGTAGTGAAGATAACAACATTATTACTTAGTGAGGTAGTAGTAGTAGTAGGTGGGTGGGGGGGGGGGCAGGGGTAGCGCTCCCCCTACCGCTGGAATGTGTAAGTCATCGATCGCGGGGTGAGGCGGGGCGGGGCGGGGTGAGGCTGTGGTGGTGGTGGTGGTAGTGATAGTAGTGGTGTTATAGTAGTGGTATTATGGTGTGGCACTGACCCCCTCCTTCACCCCCTTCCCCTCTCACCCCCTCCGTGGCGGCAAAACAATAGTGTTACCACCTC
>JAPQNM010000030.1:976228-988728 GCA_029783475.1 Metacarcinus magister | reverse complement strand
TTATTTATTTATTCCTCATTCTAATTCATCGTGTATTGAATTAATTGTATTTTATTTATTTATTTTTTTTTATAATGATTGGTCTGAAATAATTGATGCTGTCTATATATATATATATATATAGGAATGCACATAGTACTTTATTTATTGATGTATTTATTTTTCTTCCAATATTGCCTACTGTATTCAATTAGTTAAGGTCTTATTTATCACCATGCATTTCGAACACCATTATTATTATTATTAACAACATTTATTTAACACCTTCAATACATCTTATAATATCACCCTATCCCCTCACATCTTCCCCTCTTCCCTACCCCTTCTCCCCTCACCCCTCACCCCTTCACCCCTTCACTCCTTCATTCCTCACCCATAGTCACCCTTCACCCATAACCCCACACCCCTTCCCTCTCACCCCTTCACCCCAGTCACACACTCCCCCTCACCCCCCGCACCCCTCGTAACCCCTCGTGTTGCAGGTGACGAAGGGCTGACTGAGCTGATGATGACAGAAGTATTAGGAGAGGAATTCACAGCCCAAGTCTCCCACACAATGATGCACGCTGACTGCCCTCAACTCTATACACAAGTTGGAGATGCATGTGTGTCTGTGTTCTACCCTGGCAATGTACGTACGTGTGTGTGTGTGTGTGTGTGAGAGTGTGAGGGTTGATGTAACACCGGATGGAGCTATAAGATAAAGTTAGAAGTGATATAATGTACTTTTTTTTTTGTTTTGTTTATTTTATTTATTTTATTCTCTCTCTCTCTCTCTCTCTCTCTCTCTCTCTCTCTCTCTCTCTCTCTCTCTCTCTCTCTCTCTCTCTCTCTCTCTCTCTCTCTCTCTCTCTCAGGTGACGTGGGGTGAAGCGCGGGAATTTTGTCACATTATTGGGGGAGAGATGCTCACCCTAAACCGTGACTACACCTTCTATGCCACCCTCGTTCAACACCTCAAAGAACATCGTAAGTGTGTGTGTGTGTGTGTGTGTGTGTGTGTGTGTGTGTGTGTGTGTGTGTGTGTGTGTGTGTGTGTGTGTGTGTGTGTGTGTGTGTGTGTGTGTGTGTGTGTGTGTGTGTCTTTTCCATTTCATTGTTTGATTTTTTTTGGATTTTTTCCGTATTTTTGATTTTTGTTTTTTTTTGTGAGGGGGGGCCTTTTTTACCCTTTTTTTTTGTGTTTATCTTATCCCTATTCTATTGTTCATTATTCTCTCTCTCTCTCTCTCTCTCTCTCTCTCTCTCTCTCTCTCTCTCTCTCTCTCTCTCTCTCTCTCTCTCTCTCTCTCTCTCTCTCTCTCTCTCTCTCTCTCTCTCTCTCTCTCTCACACACCTCTTCTCCAAATCCTTTCACCACTCCTCCTCCTCCTCCTCCTCCTCCTCCTCCTCCTATGATCCTAGTCAAGTTGATATTATAGTAGTAATGTAGCCAGACGGACAGCCTCGTTCGGTCGAGTAGGACTGTTGATGTCTGTTCTTCCTTTGTACTCCTTTGCACTCCTCCTCCCCCACAGAGATGACCGCTGACTTTTGGCTTGGAGGAACCAGGATTAATGAGACTGTATCTTGGACTTGGCTGGACGGCGCCTCTATTGATATCAGTCTACCTTACTGGGCTGTTAGGTAAGCACAGGGTAGGGTTGGGTTAGGTGAGGTGAGGTTAGGTTGGTCTGGTTAGGTTAGGTTAAGTTGGGTTAGGGTTGTTAGGGGTCGTAATTGATTATTTGTTTGGTATTTTATTTCGTTATAATATATATATATATTTTTTTTTTTAAAGGGTTTTGGTTTGGTTTTGATTTGAATTCTTTTATTTTTTATTTATTTATTTTTTTTTTCCTTTTTTCCTTTTCTTTTATTCCTCTTGGTCTTCCCTCCCTCTCTTCCTTCCTTCCTTTCTCCTCCTGCCTGTCTTACCTTCACACTTTCATATATAACTCCTCCTCCTCTCCTTTCCTCCTCCTCGTGCAGGTACAACGAAGGGTGCAGTCCTCGCCTGGTGGAGAGTGTCTTAACTAACGCCACGCGCTTCGCCAACCAAGGACATTGTTACCACTTCAGCCGTGCCCCCGCTCAGCCCATGGAGGGTCAGTGTCTCGCCCTCACCTACGACAGTTACTTCCAGATGTCAGATGTCTCTTGTCTCACCTACAAAAGTCCTCTGTGTATTGTAGAGAAACAGAAGGATTAGTGCACTGTGGCAAAGCGCCCTTCTCCTCTGTGTCATCTTGAAGGAGTTGGGTCTGTGCACTGTGGCAAGGCGCCCTTCTGTGTGTCATCTTGAAAGAGTGTGGTGTGTGCACTGTGGCAAAGCGCCCTTCTCCTCTGTGTTATCTTGAAAGAGTGTGGTGTGTGCACTGTGGCAAAGCGCCCTTCTCCTCTGTGTCATCTTGAAGGAGTTGGATGTGTGCACTGTGGCAAAGCGCCTGCCCCTGAGCCTCTATCTTCACAACCACGTCTTGGCATCGTCCTGAAGGTTTTTATTATATTACATTATTGTGTTTAGGAAGTTTGATTACTTTTGTTTTTATTTTTGTAGTATGTCTCTTTTCCGTATTTGATTTTTCCTGTAGAAATTTGGTCTCTTCCTCCTTTTTTTTGTTTAGTTGTTTTGTAGTTTAGTATTTAATTGTAAAGTATTAAAGTAGAGAGTAATTCTAATAACTTATATAAGGAACCTGTTGTCTGGGTTTTTTTGTAATTTGTTTTATTCAATCAGTAGTGTTAGTGTTACAAAAAAAGAAACCAATGCTTGTCTTCGCCACACTTATCACTTAATTTACTTACATGTCTTGAGGATGAATAAAAACAGGGCTAACCTAACAAGTAATAATGTGCTAGTTTGTTTTGTATTACCTTTACTACTATTACTCTGCACTACTAATCACCTAACTACATTAACTTATCACTTACAAACCACTTTACAACTACTACTACTACTACATCTTCTTAACACTTTACTACTTTTTCTCTATTTGCTGTATTTGTATCATATCTACTACAGTATGGTCTTTGTAGCCGTCATTAGCCCACTAATTATATGTCTAGTTACCTGTCACTTAATTAAGGTTTGATCAAAGTGTTGATTTTCCATGGTACAAATTTTTTTTTGTCAATATTTTACCTCGGCCAACGAAGATGAGCGAAAGATTATGCTTTCACTTTGGCTGTCTGTTTGTTATTATGAGAGAGAGAGAGAGAGAGAGAGAGAGAGAGAGAGAGAGAGAGAGAGAGAGAGAGAGAGAGAGAGAGAGAGAGAGAGAGAGAGAGAGAGAGAGAGAGAGAGATATTATACGTGTTCTCAAATAAATAAAAGATAAAAAAAAGTTAAACAACGCAGACTTACCAAAAGGAATCTTTTCACTTTTCAGAAACATTTTAGATCATATGAAGATCTTCACCCTAAAGTACCCACCTGAAGATCTTCCTCACCAGTCGCTCATATCAAGATCATCACCCCCCACATTTTCATAGATATAAACAGTTTAAGAATTGAGAAAATAACCTTATTTTCGCAATGTATAATTAATATATATATATATATATATATATATATATATATATATATATATATATATATATATATATATATATATATATATATATATATGTGTGTGTGTGTGTGTGTGTATATATATATATATTATATTACTTTAGATATTGCAGTGAAATATGATTACATAAGTTATCAAACACATTCATAAAGAAGCGATCACGCCGCAGGGTTTGCCTGGAGATAACAACTGCACACTTCTCTGAAAAAAACTGTGAGTATCGATCATAGTCGTGTCAGATATACTAACTTGGTGACTTGGCCTTGGCTTCACCAATACAATCACTCCACATATACATTGCATGAATCCAGGTCTGAAGCGTCAATCTAGAGTTGTAAAAAAATGACCCAGTCCTTATAGATACTGTAGATTTGTACTTGGGACAATCTTTCATCTGGCATTTCCAAGCAAAACCATCATTAGATTTTGCACATTTCGTTCAGTTCATTTCCTTATCACAAGATGGACATTTCACTTCATTCTTCAACATTGTGCGTTGTTTAAGCCAATTAATAGCTGGCAGAAAATTTTCAGTTAACAAGGGCAGGACAACAGTCTTGAAGGTATCACGGTCCACGGTGCGCTGTGATCATGATCAACCAGAGAATATCACCTTTATATACCAGTCAGTTGATGGGGTCAGGTCATAATCCTAAAGTCAGATGCCGGCGTCAGGTCATCATGGACATCAACTGAAGATGCCGCGCTTATATAAAGATCCTATGGCGCTGGTAGGCTTGTTTCGAGGCTTGGATGGTCGGCCTCCGCCCGTTAGTAGCGCGGGCTAGATTTTTTTTTTTTAAGTGACGCCTCGTTTCTTGTTGTGAGGCTCATGCTGCCAGCGGAAGCTCCTCGATGCATCATCACGTTGCAGTCCCAGTCGAGGATAGTGTTGATGGCAGCATGTGGGTGATTCTTGGCCACTCGGCGGTATTGCAAAGAAAAGTAGCCAGCACATGCTCGTCATGCCCGCATGCTAACCCGTCTAGTAGTGTTGGGATCATATGATCCAACATTTTATTTTGTTTACTTAATCAAAACATCACTTACATTTTCTTATGTTTCCTTGATGTCCTGTGAGTCAGCCCGTGTTTGTACCTGGTCACTGTCATCTTGGTGATCATCTATTGTCCGTGCCCGTGCCCGTGCCCGTGGCCGTTGCTGTTGAAAGGTTCGTACAGGTCGTTGACGATGGCGTTTGGTGTTTCTCCATGCCCGTGCCCGTGCCCGTGCCCGTGGCCGTTGCTGTTGAAAGGTTCGTACAGGTCGTTGTCGATGGTGTTTGGTGTTTCTCCATGCCCGTGCCCGTGCCCGTGGTCGTTGCTGTTGAAAGGTTCGTACAGGTCGTTGTCGATGGTGTTTGGTGTTTCTCCATGCCCGTGCCCGTGCCCGTGCCCGTGGTCGTTGCTGTTGAAAGGTTCGTACAGGTCGTTGTCGATGGTGTTTGGTGTTTCTCCATGCCCGTGCCCGTGGTCGTTGCCGTTGAAAGGTTCATAAAAGCTGTTTTCCATTACGTGCAGCTCGTTGGGGTTGGTGGGTTCAGGTGGGTATGGTGCGATGTCTGTGGGTGGATTGTATTGGTTATATTGCATTCTATCTCAGGAAAGAAAATGCCGTTCGGCAATCGTCTCCTAAGTTGTCCCAATCCTTGCATTCCTTTTTGCAAATAAAAATAAAAAGTTGGGGCACATTCTGTAGCTGCGCGTAAGTGTGTGTGTTCATCTGCCGTCACATTGGCCTTTGAGTCTGTGGTGGTAATTAATCCGTTACCCCGGGACACAGGGCCACTGTGACAACCGAGTTTCCACAGTCTGCCTTCCCCAGGTTTCCCCAGGTACACACTTATCGATTAACCCGTTTGGGAGGATGAACGCCGACTGTCCTCGTCCGGGATCGATCTCGGGCCAGCGGATTCGTAGTCACACGTGCTAACCACTGAGGCACTCCAGAACACGTGTTTCCATCCGCCCTCCCGGTCGCGGGTCAGGTCAAGTGACTCCCAGCCGGTACACACACCTACATTTCCATAACATAAACAGATGTTGTGTCGGATGACCTCTTTATTGTATTTTACAAGAATATAATGTGAGACAACTGTGTCATTACTACATGCTTGTGTGATGCAATACTTTACTTTACTTTACTGCTTACTTTACTTTACTTTACTTTACTGCGCGGAAGGAAGTCGTCTCGCCGAGGCAGCCAATGCTACGCTTGTTTATCTTTTATCGACAAACAGATAATAATTGTTACATTTATTTATTCATATGTTCATATGTTTAGTAAAAAGGTGAATATTATGCATCATCTGTTCATTTATTTTTTCAATCAATGTGTTGTCTTAATCATTATTGTACATCAGTTACCTATTGGCCTGGTAATGAAATGCACGGATTGGGAACATTTGGAAGAGGTTGCCGAGTTGCAGTTTCCTTACTGAAATTGAATGTGCTACAGTGTTCTTATTAAAGTGATATAAGTGGCTGTTGTTATAGTAGTATAATCACTGTTATCACACACACACACACACACACACACACCCACACCCACATCCACACCCACACCCACACGCACACGCACGCACACACACACACACACACACACACACACACACACACACACACACACACACACACACACACACACACACACACACACACTACTCACGCGGTATTGCAGTTTCACGCCTGCCAAAGACCACCATCACCACCACCACCACCAATAACACCACCACCAATACTACCACCACCCCTATGATTACCATGCTCGTGATCTTGGTGGTGGTGGTGGTGGTGGTGGTGGTGGGGGCTGGAGGGTCCTCGCAGGTAAGCACTGGTGAGGCTCTGATGTTTTCAATATATTTGATGTTACATATGACTGGTGGGTTTCCCGTCAGCCACTTGGATGCGCCGTGAGCCACCACGCTGAGGTTGTACTGGCTTGGTGCGAGACTGTCTATCCTGCACTCCTTCTTGCAGCTATTAATCTTAAACCCCAAACTAAGACTGGTGTTGCCATCAGTGTTTGTGTTTGTCCAGACCTGTGTTTGGTACAACGTATTATCCCGCGGGAAACACCGAGGCTCCACAGGGAACCAGGCGACGTGGTGACTGCCATCACTTCCATGCACGTCAAGGTGGACGCCTTCGAAGCCACTCTCAGGCATCAAAAACAGATTAACTGTAGTATCTCCACCCTCTCCAATGGCCTTGCTGATGATGACTTGTGTACCTCCTTCCGTCACGGCTTTGTCTGTAGCAGCATCACAGTCCTCGGCCAGGGCGGGGCTTAGGCCGCCTCCAGGACTTAACACTAACAACATCAACACCGACACTACTCTCGCCATGACTGTCAACGTTGTGTGTGTGTGTGTGTGTGTGTGTGTGTGTGTGTGTGTGTGTGTGTGTGTGTGTGTGATAAGAAGCAGGATAAGGCGCGGCAGGAAGTGACATCCTGAAAGTGATTTCAAGAATATATGTTCATGTGGTGGTGAGTTACTATAACTTCAACACATTAGGCGTGTGTACACCAGACTTGGGGTGAGGTGACGTGTGCAAGGCTGAGACAAGACTGAGTGTAGAATGAAATAAGAGGAGCTGCTATCTCTCTCTCTCTCTCTCTCTCTCTCTCTCTCTCTCTCTCTCTCTCTCTCTCTCTCTCTCTCTCTCGTTTGTAACAAAAATACTTAATTTTTCTCTTTAATATTTGTTTACTTATTTTTACTTTTCATTTTGTTATACTTTCGGTTGAGTTCGTTTTCTTATCATTATTCATTTTATCGTCACATTGAAGTAATTTTTCAGCAAGTAAAAGTAACCATTGTAGTTCACATCATTAATTCAGACTCATATTCAAGCTGATTAACCTTAACGATCGTCCACCAATCAGCGCGCGTCCCCTGTTAGAAGTCCAGAATCAACAACCAATGAACGCTCGAGTTTGCAGGTAGAGTTGCCAGATGACACTTTATTTTCCCCAAATCATCGTAATCAATGAATGTTATTGTTATTGTTGTTATTATTGTTACTGTTAGTGTTGTTGTTCTGCCTTGTATGACGTGAAGGTTTGATGTAAAGGTGAGCGGGCCTTTAATTAAGGACAGGTGTAAGGTGTTGAAGGTTCAGGTTCGTTGAGGGTTCGAAGTAGATGAGTGAAGCAGCGAGTCTCGAAGGTTTGATTTGAAGGCAAGCCAGTGTGGGCGTGTTTGTGAGTACGTGTGGACGTGTAAGTTGCCTTGCCTCCTGCATCTGTTTGTCTACTGGCTGCACACGCGCGCGCACACACACACACACACACACCAACAACTTATAACTTTTCTGGTAAGTAAAAGTGTGTTTGTGTCCGTGTGTGTGTGTGTCTATGTGTCTGTGTCTGTGTATGTGTCTGTCTGTGTCTGTGTCTGTCTGTGTCTATGTCTATGTCTATGTCTATGTCTATATATATATATATATATATATATATATATATATATATATATATATATATATATATTATGTGTGTGTGTGTGTGTGTGTGTGTGTGTGTGAGTGAGTGGTGGTGGTGGTGTGTGGTGTGTGGTGTGTGGTGTGTGGGGTACAGTCCTGCAGGTCCGCTTCACGACCTTGTCCAGCCGCCGGTGGTGTGTGGTGAGAGTGGAGCAGCACTTTGGGGGCCGGGGATGTACTCGAGCCTGGGTAGATGGCACATCTGGGAGCACATTGTGTGTGGGTGGAATGGTGGTGGTGCAGCTGTGTGGGTGGTGAGTGGAGGTGCAGCTGTGTGTGTGTGTGTGTGTGTGTGTGTGCGCGCGCGCGCGCGTGTGCATGCGTTTGTGCGTTACTTTGATGCACGCACTTTATTATTATTATTTGTGTAGTTTTATTTGAAAGGACAAATAATATATATTCCTACATGTTAAAAGAAGACAAACAGCTGATGTGTAAACTTTTCTTCATAATGTTGTTCATTCCTTGTATCTACATTGAAGAAAAAAGTTTACACATCTGCTGTTTGTTTTCTTTTAACATGTAGGAATATGTATCATTTGTCCTTGCAAATAAAACTACACAATAATAATTAAAATGCGTCCATCAAAGTAACACACACACACGTTAACCTTTGGGTGTTTGCCCGTCATAGGATGTCCGGTGGGGTGGTTTTCCCTGTCGTCTATCTACAGCTGACGTGGCGTGCCTCCCTGGCGGCACCAAGTATATGAAGTGGGTGTGTGCACTGTGGCAAAGCGCCTGCCCCTGAGGAACCAGGATTAATGAGACTATCTTGGACTTGGCTGGACGGCGCCTCTATTGATATCAGTCTACCTTACTGGGCTGTTAGGTAAGCACAGGGTAGGGTTGGGTTAGGTTGGTCTGGTTAGGGTTGTAATTGATTATTTGTTTGGTATTTTATTTCGTTATAATATATATTTTTTTAAAGGGTTTTGGTTTGATTTGAATTTTTCCTTTTCTTTTATTCCTCTTGGTCTTCCCTCCCTCTCTTCCTTCCTTTCTCCTCCTGCCTGTCTTACCTTCACACTTTCATATATAACTCCTCCTCCTCTCCTTTCCTCCTCCTCCTCGTGCAGGTACAACGAAGGGTGCAGTCCTCGCCTGGTGGAGTGTGTCTTAACTAACGCCACGCGCTTCGCCAACCAAGGACATTGTTACCACTTCAGCCGTGCCCCCGCTCAGCCCATGGAGGTTCACCGTTAAAAGGAATTTATGGAATGAATAAAGTCTAAAAGGAATTTATGGAATGAATAAAGTCTATCTATACAAGTCGTGTTTATTTTCTTATTTTTTACATAAATTATAGAAGTTCTTACTCATAAAAAAAAAAAGATCGAAGAGTCTCCGGAGAACAACAGGGACACTTTTCAGAGGATAAAAAAAATTATAAAAAAAAAAAATCAAAATACTAACTATTTATACTTTGGGAGCCTCTCAGACTCTTACAACACTGACGCTCATTAACCGGCAACACTACCAATCCGTGAGTCTGATACACAACGTTCATAGCAACAACAACGACGACGACGACGACGATCACGGAGGTGGAAATTTGCTGGAGGAGCCGCCGCCGTCACCTGCAACGTCACACCAGCCTGGGACCACCTGCCTCACACTCCAACAGCCTGCCACGTCACACAACCCTGCAGTGAAAAAGGAAATTCAATGTACAGTTAAAACAGTCACACATCAACAGTTATTGGTTACTTCCAAGTGTGAAAACTATTAAACGTATATTATCCTGTACTCCGTATTACCCA
Organism: Metacarcinus magister; assembly: GCA_029783475.1. Classification (NCBI taxonomy): domain Eukaryota; kingdom Metazoa; phylum Arthropoda; class Malacostraca; order Decapoda; family Cancridae; genus Metacarcinus; species Metacarcinus magister. The sequence goes on along the minus strand of JAPQNM010000030.1, from coordinate 978,927 downwards.
AGAATCCATTAACCATTACATATTAATTACCTATAACCAACCTGTTAGTGGGCACAAATATACCTTAACTATAAGATTTTCTTACTTACGAGAACATAACGAGGCCAGTTCACCTATAAAGCCTTCCTGAGCATAGGTTTTCTTCATCCATAGATAGTCTTTCTTAAAAGCATTTACTGCCCCGGCACTTACTACGCGATTGCCGTTCCTCTACTACCCCTAGTCATGAACCAATCTTAACACATTTTTCCTGAATCTAAACTTATTGAACTTGAAACCATTTGTTTGCGTTCTAACTTGCTCCTGGACTAAGAGAACTTAATTTGTCCCCTTTGTTGAAACCTTTGACATTTGAACACCTATCAGAACTCCCTTTATCCTGAGTGTTGATTGAGGTGTTTTAATCCATCCTCGTAAGTTTACTTCCTTATCGCCCGAATAATTTTAGTCATCCCTTCTTTATACTGCTAGCTTATCAATATCCATTCTATATATAGTACGGACACAAGAACTTTCCTAACTAACCTAGTTAATGCAGTGTACCGAGTACCTCTTTTAAACCAGTTTCCAGATTGTCTCTTAATCCCTAACAAGTGCTTCAGCTTATCTGTCATTACCGATAATAATTATCCGTTACGATTACTAAATTAATTCGCATTAACTCGCTCATTCATGCATTACCTTTTAGTGGGCAGGTGTTACCATTAATTACATACTTACAGCTTCAGGTAATTTTACTCCACACAACACTACTCCAGCGGTAACTACTTCCTTGGATCGTCTGCAAATTCACGTATCCTATGACCGGTTGACGATTCACTGACAGACTTAAGCAGACACTGAAAGGATAAAGAATAGATGAAAGACACCGGTTACCACACAAACTTAATAGAGATTGAAAGGTTAAATAGATCAATACACCTGCACCGCCTTACCTGGCCGACGCGTGGAGATGGAGTGGTAGAAGCCGCCACACACAAGGCTGAACGTTACATCGGTTCAAGCAAGATTCGAAGCGTCTCAGAGTCACTTTGAATACTCACTCACTCCTTCTGCCTCCCCGTCACCGCCACGACCCTCACCACCACGAGTCACGCCCGCACATGTAACGCCCAAAGGTGAATGAGCTGCGTTACTTAAGTGGAATAATGTATTAGAAATGAGTGGAAGAAATAGTTCAAACTACATCAATGAACCACCACCACCACTATGATCGAATTGGTATGAACAGGTCGTTAGTGTGTGTGTGTGTGTGTGTATAGAATATTGCATTCAATTTTGGTCACCATACTATAGAAAAGATATTAATAAGCTGGAGAGAATACAAAGAATAATTACTAAAATGATCCCAAGATTGCGAAACAAGTCTTACGAAGAACGACTAAAGGAGCTCAACTTATTCAGTTTATCCAAACGTAGGCTACGAGGGGACCTAATTGAGGTTTTAAAATTTTTCCATGGTTTTGATAATATTAACATAAACGACTATGTAACTACCGATTTAACAAGCACCACTCGTAACAATGGCTTCAAAATCATTGGTAAGCGATTTAGATTGAATAAAGCGAAGCACTTTTTCTTCAATAGAATCGTAAATGTTTGGAATTTTCTCCCAGCACAAATAGTTAACAGTATTACAATCGAATCGTTTAAGAAGAAACTCGGTAAGCACTTAGTATCCGTTCACCAAGTCGAATATTTCACTACTGCGTAATTATTATATATTTTTTAGCATAAATTACTCCTTGTTTTTCTCACTTTCCTATACAAATTCCATGATAGTTTGTCCATACTACATGGTATCACTTCCTCCTCCGGCAGCTTGGGCTGGAGGGAGGGGTGGGTGGGGAGGAACCTTCCACTTTGCTGTCCTTTTGTCTGTATCAAGTAGATATTATAGTAGTAGTGTAGCTAAACAGACAGCCTCGTTAGGTCCAGTACGACTGTTGATGTCTGTTCTTCGTGTGTGTGTGTGTGTGTGTGTGTGTGTGTGTGTGTCTGTGCACTTGGTTTCTTCGAATTTCATGTGAGGAAGCTACTCTCTGATTATTGTAATCATTGAAATGATTACCACCACCACCACTACTACTATACATCTAATATTAAGTATAAGAGTTTCCAGTTTTTTACAACAAATTATAAAACAAAATAATACAATAATAGATATATAATAATATATTATAATTACAAGTACTGACCTCCACCCCCCACCCCCCCCCCGCCGAGGTGACTGATTTGAATTGAAAGAGCGTGAGTGTGTGTTGGTGGTGCAAGGACTCGTGCTTAGAAGTCAAACGAGATAATAACAAATGATAAATGAATATACACTCTATCAACAACACTACTTCACCAACTTAAATATGAAAAACTACTACCACTACTACTACTACTACTACTACTACTATTACTACTACTTACAAAGTGTTTTACTTGATGCAAACCCAATCCCTACACACACTCCTTAACACTACTCACGTGAAAGGAAAGTCAAAGGAAATAACTCAACATTATCTTTATTAAATTACTTAGAGAGAGAGAGAGAGAGAGAGAGAGAGAGAGAGAGAGAGAGAGAGAGAGAGAGAGAGAGAGAGAGAGAGAGAGAGAGAGAGAGAGAGAGAGAGAGAGATAAAGGGGTGACACAGATAAACGTAGTCTTAGAACTTATAACTTATTTAAAAGTTACAAAACTTCCTCACCTC
>JAPQNM010000030.1:971228-973728 GCA_029783475.1 Metacarcinus magister | reverse complement strand
GCAGCGTTCAGTTTATTTAGTTGCTGTAGAGAGGGCGTGGTTGAGAGAGAGAGAGAGAGAGAGAGAGAGAGAGAGAGAGAGAGAGAGAGAGAGAGAGAGAGAGAGAGAGAGAGAGAGAGAGAGAGAGAGAGAGAGAGAGAGAGAGAGAGAGAGAGAGAGAGAGGATATGAGAAAATTGTTGACTTTATACATGTAGAAATATTAGGATGTTTACCAAAATAAGCCTATATATGAAAAATTGATGCAACCGAAAAAAAAAAAAATTAAATTAGAGGAAAAAAAAAGGGGCCAAAAAAGGTCAATTAAGGTACAAAATAGGTCAATAAAGATAAAAAAAAAAAGTTCAAAAGTTCAATACAGTAAAAAAATAAATGTTAATAAAAGGTCTCCGTGCTATGCCTTACCAGACCTTCCCTGACGGTTGCCTGGTAATCGACATCTTCAAGGTCACCCGGAAAGCCTTGTGTCCCCTCGTACCTGAGAACTGCTACCTGTACAAACACACACACACAATTAAGGTACAAACACACATACACACACATATACATACACATACACACACACACACACACATACCTATACTTACACATACATACATACACATACGACTGAAATGAAGAGATAGAAGAAGGAAGAGGAAGAGGAAGCGAGATAAGATTGAAGAGCAAGAACGTAAGGAAAAGGAATGAGATAAGAGAGGAAAGGAAATGACAAAGGTTACAACTACAACAACAACTACTACTACTACTACTACAACAACAACTACAACTGCTACTACCTGGTGTGCTGCCTTGAATCGATCGTCACAGTCCAGCATGCCTTGAAATTTGATCCAGTAAGGTCCTGGAGTCTGGTTGGCGGTCACCACAAAGTCCCACCTCTCCCCCCCGTATATAGTGAGGGACTCCACTGTGAAGGGGAAAAAAATGAGGAAAATAGAGAAAATTGTAAATAAATGGGTAAAAAAACAAACAAAAAAAAACAACAACACACACACACATAGGCTAACAAACAGACAAACAAACCTATTCCATTCCACACCTGTCCTTCCCCACACCTGTCACCTGTTGCCTTACCTTCTAAGGGCTGGATGGGGTGTCCGTCCGTGGTGATGGCAGTGAGGGTGTGGTTGTCTACTGATATCACGATGGGGCAATTCTGAATGCTGTTACTTAAGGTACGAAAACGATGCCTCTTGCCCTGGTGGTGATGGGCAAGAAATGGGGGAAGGGGGAGGAAATGGGGAAAGAAATAGAGTATGAATGGGAGATGAATAGGGTAGGAAAGAGGGATATGAAGGAAATAGGGATGGAATGGGAGCGAAATGGGGAAGAATGAGAGAGAAATGAGGAATGGGAAGAAATGATAAGAGAAATAAATAAATGGGAAGGGAATTGGGAAATGAAAAGGGAAGAAAAAAAGAAAAAAAAAGGAAAAAAAAAGAAAAAGAAATGGGAGGGAAAGGGAATAGGATAGGGGAAAAAAAAAAGAAAAGATAATTAGACAACAGGGAAACTAATGAGACGAAAGTGATATTTAAACTCAATTAATTACAAGACACGAAAACAACCTCTCTCTCTCTCTCTCTCTCTGACTTACAGGTGTGACGGTGACCTCATAGACAGGTGTGTAAGTCCTTAGTTCTTCCCTCTGATGCAACACGTGTTTCCCTCGACCGTTCACCAGCAACGTGTAGGGCTTGTTGTCATGCTGAGGGAAGGGGAAAGTGAGGGGAAATGAGGGGAAAGTGAGGGGGAATTTGAGGGGAGATGAGGGTAAGAGTGAGGAGAAAAGTGGGAAGGAAGTGGAGGGGAAAGTGAGAGAAAATGAGGGGGGAATGAGGGGACACCAAAGGAAAAATGAGGAGAAAGGGAGGGAAGAAGGAAGGGAAAAGTGAGATAATATATGAGGGGAATGAAGGATATATGAGAGGAAAAAGTGAGATGAGGAGGGGAGGTTAGAAAATATATATAGTTTTGATATGGTAAAAAAAAAACACTCGCTCTCTCTCTAACCTCAGTGTGATGGTGGTTGATAAACTTTGCAATGCCGAGGCCGTCCAGCCAATCAGTGAGGACGAGCGTGTGTCTAGGGTCGTCCACGTCGTATAGATGGCGCTGCAGGTCCTCCTCCACTGCCTGACGTACGACTAAGGCGCCAAACATACCATCAGTCCTCTGGAAACCTGTGAGAGAGTGTTTTTAATAAGGTTTCAGAAGTTTATGTAAAATTCCTATTATCAGTTTTTATTGCCACTACTACTACTATTACTACAAAAGATACCTCCACCCTATGTTTATTCACATAACATATAAGGACTCCACAAATTGGAGGTCATTAGCCCCAACTCTGGTCGCTAATGACTGTGGCATCCAACCATTACATTCTTACCATTAAAGATGCTCTACAATTTAAATAATGCTTATATTAACTATGTACTCCTAGATTTAAAGCCTTATTCTACCCCTATATTATTAATCCTAATGCCACTTTCTACCAG